>JABTTQ020001071.1:0-50000 GCA_016081115.2 Rehmannia glutinosa | reverse complement strand
ATTGCTTCCAATTTGGCAACATGAGCAAAGATTTCATCAAAATCTATACCTTCTTCTTGGCAATACCCTTTGGCTACCAATCTTGCTTTGTTTCTCACAACAAATCCTTCCTCATTCATCTATTTTCTGAATACCCACTTAGTACAAATAACATTTTGGTGGGTTGGCCTTTGAAATAATTTCCGTACTTTGTTTCTTTCAAATTGATTCAGCTCTTCTTGCATGGCCTGAATCCAATGTGTGTCTTCCAATGCTTGAGACAAATCTTTAGGCTCTATTTAGGAAATAAAACAAGTGAACATTGCTTCATGTTGTGCTCTGGATCTGGTTCTTGTGCCATCTCTAACATCTCCAATAATTAACTCAGATGGACGGTCTCTCAGCCATCTCACACCAGGTTGGAGTAAGTCTACTGGATTTAACCGTCTTGCAGCTAAGTTGTTTTGAACAACTTCCTCATCTTCATTCAGCTGCAGACCTTCCAGTTGTCTTTGAGATTCAGCTATCTCATCATCATCAGGGTTGAGTGCTCTTACTTCTGCTTCAACATAAGGACTCTTCTGCATAGTTGGCTGATTTTTCTTATCAGCTAACTCATCAATGTCTTCTCCATTCACATTTGGCTCAACAAACACCACATGGATAGACTCTTCTGTGACCATAGTCCTCTTGTTTAGCACTCTGTAAGCTTTACTCTCAGCTGAGTATCCTAAGAAGATACCTTCATCAACTTTAGCATCAAAAGCCTTCAAATTGTCCTTGCCATTACCGTGGATGAAGCATTTACATCCAAATATCTTGAAATATCCAATATTTGGCTTTCTGCCTGTCCAAATCTCATAGGGAGTCTTGGTCGATTGCCTGTCGATCATGCATCTATTTTGAGAATAGCATGCTGTATTTATGGCTTCAGCCCAAAATCTCTTAGGCAATCCAACTTCAGCTAACATTGTCCTTGCAGCATCCTTGAGAGTTCTGTTCCTTCTTTCAGCTACTCCATTCTGCTGTGGAGTCCTTGCTGCTGATAACTCATGAGTGATACCATTTTCAACACAATACTGAGTTATAATACCATTGAAAAACTCAGTTCCCCTGTCAGATCTTATTTTTAAAATGGTTTGACTCTTCTTATTTTGAACTCTTCTCATCAGCTGAGGTAACTTCTGCAGTGTTTCGTTCTTTTTACACATGAAAATTGTCCATGTATATCTTGAATAGTCATCCACCACCACTAAGGTGTATTTCTTTCCACTGATGCTAGCTGGCTCAATAGGACCAAATAGATCCATATGCAACAGATGCAATATCCTGGTTGAAGAAGGATTTGGCTTATCATTAAATGATGATTTGATTTTCTTTCCCATCTGACATGCATCGCATATGCTTTCTTTCTTGTACACTGAGTCTGGTAATCCTTCCACAAGATGACTCCTTGCAAGCTTGTTGATTGTTTTGAAATTCAGGTGACTCAGCTTCTTGTGCCACAGCCAACTGGATTCGGCTGTACTCTTTGCTAGCAGACATGTGCTTGCCGCTTGGTGTAGCAGTAGAGCAATCCACTACATACATATTGTTTTGTCTTGTTCCTTGCAGCATAATTTCATTAGATTCAGCATCTTTGATCTGACATATCCCCATGTTGAATCCTACATTGTAGCCTTTGTCCTAGAGTTGGCTGATGCTTAACAGGTTGAAGTTGAGACCTTTAACATAAGCAACATTTGTGATCTCTAGTCCATTCTTCTTGATGGATCATGTGCCTTTGATCTTCCCTAGAGCTTCATTTCCTCCAAATATGACTTTAGCACCTTTGATTTCCTTGAATTTTGACAGATTTCCTTTATTTCCTGTCATATGTCTGGAACAGCCACTATCCATGTACTAGGTTCCTTGGCACTCAGTTGTTCCTTGAACCTGCAATCAAGGAAATTAGTTTTTAGGTACCCATACTTGCATGGGTCCTGGGGGGATAGTTCTATAAGATGCTCCAACCAACCTATAGCTAGATGATCTAACTCTAAGAGGTTGCCATCTATCAGTACCATAATCATAATGCACATTAGCAAATTTCTTGGGGGTTTTAGGATCATACAAGTATCTCTTTTATCTGTATGCCTGTGTGTTTATTTTAGCAACTGCTTTCTTGGGATAGTTGTGGAATATCTGAGTGTAGTGCCTGGAGCATGAGTGTGCTGATAATAGCTATTTTGCCTTGGGAATGACATTTGTTGAGGTTGAGGTCTTTGCCATTTTGGCTTGTATCCCATATGACTTTGCTGATATTTCACATTGTTATTCCAATCAGCTTGGTTTGGATAGTTTCTACCATTCCCATCATATGTATTTCTTTGATGGAATTTCTGAGGCTTTTGGTAGCTCTGTTTGGCTCTTACAGAGTATTTTCTGTTGCGAGTCTGCTGATGGACCTGTCTGAATTTCTTCTCAAATGTCCTTTCAGTATACTCTACTGGCTTCTTTCCTTTTCCTTTATAACCAAGGCCAGTATGATTGTGATTGTGTTTTAGTGTGGGTGCAACATATGGTGTTTTGGGCTTTTGGATTCCTTCATTGCTTGGAGATCCTTTTTTCCAAAATCACTCTCGGAGTTTGACTATGCACAAATGAATTGAATCCTATGCATGTCTTGTCTCCACACTCTTTTCGGCTGATAATAAGTTCATCCAGTGATTTGGATGCTTTTCTAAGTGAAGCAATCACATTTTTTAGATCTTTTTCTCCCTTCTCAGTATCAGCTAATTCTACTAAGATCTTGGCATTTTCAGCCTTCAGCTTAGTGTTCTCATCAGCTATGTGACTCAGAGTACGCAACTCTTTTGTCAGCTGTGAGTTTTGGCTTTTAAGATGATTGTTTTCCTCATTCAAAGTGTGTGAGGTTTTAATGTGCTCAAAATCTTTCATCATTTTGTCGGATTAATCATAAAGATCTGTGGGTGATGAAGTGTGTGTATCACATTCACTATCACTTGAATTAGAATGAGATGAGTTAGAATGTACCTCATTTTGTTGATCTTGTTCTTTGGCCATGAGGCAGATCAAAGCCTCTTCCTTTGTATCACTTGAGTAGTCAGCTTCACCTGCTTCTTTGCACTTCGCAGGCTCAGCAGTCTCAGTAGCCAACATGGCTTACTTCTTTTCTCGTCTTCTTTCTCTGAAGACTCTTTTTTCTTCCTCATTCCTATATTTGTTGACTGGTGGATAGGAACAGTCCATGGCAAAGTGTCCTGGTTGTCTGCAATTCCAACACAGGTTTTCAGCTCTCTGATCAGCACTCTCGGTGCTCTGATTATTAGCTCTCTGATAGTCAGCTCTCTCGGGCGGCCTGTCCTCCCTTGCTTTGGAAGGTGTTGAATGTCTCCTGGAGGTTTCACCCTTGATTCTTTTATAGTTCTTGTTAAAGAACTTGTTGAATCTTTTTACCATGAGGGCAATTTCCTCCTGGTCAATGGTCTCTTTTGGCTCGGCTTTCTTATCATCACTGGCCAATAATGCAACTGTCTTGGGTACAATTGTTTCCTCTTGCTCTTTCCTTCTCAGCTCAAACTCATAAGCTTTGAGGTCTGAGAATAGCTCATGATTAGATGTTCTTGAGAGCTCCATTGAATGTCTCAGGGCCATGACCTTCATTTCCCATTAAGCTGGGAGGGCTCTTAGTATCTTCATGCACATCTCCTTCTGATTGCACTCTTTCCCAAGAGCTGAAAGCTCATTTGTTATCTCTGTGAATCTAGCATCCAGCTGATCCAGACTTTCACCTGCAAATATTTTAAAATTTTCAAATTTTTGAACACCAACAGTTAATTTATTCTCCATAATCTGTTCCGATCCTTCACAAATCAGGGTTAGCTTATCCCATATTTCTTTGGCTGATTTGCACGACTTGACTTTGTTGAACATCGCCTTGTCCAACATCTTGTAGAGAATATCCTTGTCCACATTGTCCAGATTATATCTCTTTCAATCTTCATTAGTCCATTCAGTGCGAGGTTTTCAACATGGCTGGTCTAGCCTCTGCAGCAGCTTCCTCTCCTTCAGCTGGAGGTGTTGCTCTTGCAACAATATTGACTTTGAATATTTACAATGGCCCATCTTCTATCACGAGCCATATTTCATCGTGTAAAGCTGATAGATGAGCATGTATACGAATCTTCCAGTCATCAAACTCTTCCACAGTAAACATAGGAATGCGAGTTAGATTTGCTTCCATGATAATAACTTTGCTTTAAAGATGAAAGACTTTGAAAAAGACAAGTGTTAAATCTTTTGAAAAAGATTGAGATCTAGTTCATTAACCAGTGCGGAAGGCTCAATGAACCAACTGCTCTGATACTACTTGTATGTCCCAAGGGGTGTGGTGTAAGGTTTAGAAGGGGGGAGGGGTTGAATAAACCTTACCAAATTTTCATTTTTTAGTCTTCTAAGAATTTCAACAGAGTTGACTCAAATCAACAGTGTCCTTGGGGGACAGCTAGGTTGGCTATCTACAGCTAAGTTACCCACTCAACAGACTCGACTGAGCTGTTGATAGTATAACTTGGCTGCGTCAGCTAACACTTAACTTTAGTTGATTTGGTATTTAACCGCAGAAGACTTAACATCATTTGATAAAGTTTTAAGCACATTTTAACACTTATTTTAGCACGTGTTATTATCAGTTGGATAGCTAGATAACTTGTCAACAGATATGAAAATAATAAGAAGGAAATTAAATGCTCAAAATAAATGACACAAATAATTTATAGTGGTTCAAGGATGGGGTAATTCCTCTAATCCACTCTTCTCCCACTCCTGGAGGAATCCACTAGGTAACAAATCAAGTTACAAAGTAGCTCTCAGTCTAGAGACAACCTTGATCACACAATTGGATTCTCCTACGACTCAGCTTCTTCACAAGACAACTGCCTTGATGCTTCAGCTCCCATCAAGTCATTGGATTTGATCACACAACCCTCCAACAAACTTGAATCTCCTGGTTCGACCTTGAACCTTCCTACAGCTCCTTCAACTTGGAGAGTAGACCCCTTTTTGTTCTTTAAATGTTTCCTCTTCAACTGGTTGAAGTAATCTTTTCTTCACATCGTGTGTTGGATTGATTTCCTTCGAGTTTTAGGCTTGAGGAATTTTCTGGATAAGCTTGAGAATATTGTTGGTTATACTTGCTTGATAATAGCTTGATTCGTTCGTGCTTGGTTTTGGTCACCTTTTCTCAAATGTTTCCTCAGCCTTTTATAGTGCTCATTTGAAAATTTGTCCGTTGAAGAGATAGGCTATTTTAAAATGACACTTCTTGTTGGTTGGCTTGTCTTTTCTTAGTCTGCAGAGATGTGATGTTGACCCTTCCTCGTATTAAATGGCTCCGCAACTTTACAGGGTCTGACACATGCTTCAGTGTTTCCCATTGGCTTATTCCTTTTGCATGTTTCTGGGCCAAACACTTTAAGACCTGGCAGCTTGGACATATTACTATATCGAGTAATATTCTTGACTTCCTTCCAAAGGATCAATGTCAGTTGTCTTGACTTGACTGCTGCCTTTACCCCTTGTGACTTGAGTCTGCTCCAATCATGAGAATGACTCAACTCTCACTTCAACTGTTAGACTTGGCTCCTCTCATTGACTTGACTGACACTTCCTCATTCTCCACACAGTTGTTCCTCAGTTGGCTCTGCTTCAGTCGAGTCCTTTGTCTTCCTTCTTGGCCATACTGAGCTGACACACATCAGAGTCTTCACTCTAGTCTACAGTTAACTTCTTGCATTCTTTGACTAACCTCACTCAGCTCTTTCAGTCCTATCTATTACAACATAGAATTACAAGGAAAATAGGGTGTTAACTTCCTAGTCTAAGTTTTACATGGTATCATCAAAATCTAACAAATAAATTTCCTAACACTGCATCTTATCCGGTTGTGAAGAAAAAGCGCTCAGTTGTGCCTCGAAAACCAGCTGCAGCCAAAAATATAAAGATGGTGGAGCCAGAAGCCATCGAGGAAGCTGAAGAGGAAGAAATTCCTCTTGTTCAAACAAAAAAAGGCGATTGTTTATGAGTTCGGCCTTGGAGAAGCCAGCTGAATCTTGCACTAAACCAATGAAGGAGACTGCTGAAGCTCAAGAAGAGCAGTCTAAATAACAAGAAGGTGGTAAAGTAATCAACATGGAAGTTGAGAAGACTGCTGATGTAGATCAACAAACTGAACAACAAACAACTGTTCGAGAGACAACTGAGGAACACAGAGCTGACACAACTGACCAATCTGAAGAGTTAGCTATTAAGTCCCCTCAAACTGATGCTCGAACTGTCATAACCTGGAACATTTGCATTTAAATTCATAAAGTTAATTATTTATAAGCATAATTACACGCATTTTGACATTTCATATTCACATTAGAATTCACATAAAATAATGAAATGTCCAATTTTAGCATAATCACATTAGCTATGGATATGGATAAGTTAAGGTGAAGGATTAATATAATACTTGATGGAGTCGAGTATTAATCTCTAATAAATTTTTTTTATATATTTATTAGTGGAGCAATGATTATACAATTATGAAATAATGTGAAATTTATCTCGATACACATATATGTATATAAGTATGTGAAAGAATGAAAGAAAATATTTTCATTATATATACTTATATATATAGCATGTGGCCTTGCCATACTTTCAAGGTTATGTATTAAAATGGAATCAGGTTGCATGTATATATGTAGGTAATAGACACTCACGTGAGATTAGACAACATTTTATAAATAGATATATTTATATATAACTATTACATTTAGAAACAAATAACTAATATTTAATTAAAACACACATATAATAAAGATAATATATATAGTAGATATCTTAACCGCCTCAGTTCGTCAAAGGATAAGCAATTAGTTGACATATATCTTATTATTAGTTCAGAAACAACGCACAGACATACAAACCACCAAAGTGCTCGGCGGAATATGTGTTTTAGTGCAAGATTTCAGGTGAAAATTCTCTATGAAATCATTCGTAGTGTTAATCTATGTCCCTAAATACTTTTTTCTTTTTTGAGGGAACTTAAATACTTTATTTCTACTACTATATCTAAATTTGGAATTTGGTGTTAATAAAGTTAAAATTCAGGAAATAATGAAATTGTTGCCATTTATTAAATTACGTGGGTGAATTTAAGTAGAAATTAGGGTAATTGAAAACTTTCAGATTTTGTTTATTCATTTGGAAACTAATCCCTTTTCTAATTGACATTAAAGATTAAGATAAAAGTAATACTTATATTGTTAAGTATAATATATGTATATATACATATAATTAAATGTATTACATATTACACGGAGATGATGGAAGTAAGTTAAAATATCTTATTTGTTTAGTGTTAACTAAAATAAAATTAAATAAGAATGACTTCTATTAAGTTTTGTGAGCCTAAGAATTTGTTTGGCCGTTAAGAATCTAATAGTTAGGTTCTTTTACTGAAGACTATGGAATAGAAAATTTTGGTTCTTAGGGAATTGGATTTATTCTTAATTTTTTCGAATCCAGATTAATAGACTAAGATAATAGTAAGTATAATTACATTGGTAAGTCTAGTAAATAAAACTAAATTTAAGTAAGATGTGTAGTTAAGAATCATAAAAAAATAATAGATTTCTCTTGCAGGGACGACACATTAGAAATTGCATATCCATGATATTATAAGTGCTAAATATATGATTTTGAGATTAGTTATGCGTTTGATATGTTAATAAGTCAAAATTCCAATAAGGAAGCAGATAAAGGCAATTAGGCGGAAACATCGGGATAAGGACATCACTCGTGAGTATAATCTTTTAGCTTGTTATTTGACTTGCGTGATTATATAATTTATATCTTCGAATGAATTGCTTACTTGTCTGGCTACGGTAATTAGAAGCTTGTTCTAATGTGAATTGTATGATTCTCTTTGGGATATTGTGATGAAATCGAGATATATAATCTTTATGTGTTCATATTGAAATGGAATTGAGATATGTGATCTCCACTGATGTTATTGATATAGAAATGAGATACATGATCTCCACAAATTTTATTGATATAAAATGAGATACGTGATTACATAAAGTGCATTTATCAGAGATTAATGGATTTTGTTATGGCCGCTAATAACCTTGAATCATGTGTTACAGAATTAAAGTCATCCAGGAATTCTTGATTACAGAGTACCGTACGGCCACCCCGAGTTCATTGAACTCTACGTGAATTAAGAATTACAGAGTGTCATGGCCATCTTTGTGATCACGATTTATTCTTGGTATTAGCTGGCCCATAACAGTAAAAGAAATGATCAAGCACATGCATTTATGTGGTTATGAATATTATGAACAAATCAAAGAATGTGAAATGGTTGTGATAATGTGCATATATGATGTTAAATAACTTGTTTTTGGATTATACTTGCTGAGCTTGCAACTTACCAAATGCAACGTTGCCAATTTTTAGTTGTTGTAGATAAAAACTGGTCCGTGGAGTGTAGCAGAGTTTTAAAGCATGTATCAAAGGTCGGTCGGCTAGATTCCTATCCTTGTCCCGCAGCTCATCATTTGCATTTCATATAGGGAGTTTTGTTATGATCTATATATAAAAGGGCACGGTCGTTAAAGTCTTGTAATATGGAGAAATGCACATGTGTAAATAAGTGTTGTTAAATCTTTTTGAGTAAATGCTTCCGCTCGTGAAAAAAGGGTTACAATTGATGATTATCATGTTAATATCATGTGCAATGCAGATGTGCTGCTTATGAACTATAATTTTATGCTATAAAAATACGGGTTACAAGGGTTGTGAGTCAAGAAGCACATGTACATAATGATGAGAAAAGTTTTCACAGAGGGAAATGAGCAGCCGAGCTCGAGTCACACTCATCTCATTCACCTCTACATCATGTGCATGCAATATCTGATCATTTTGGGTATCCACCTTATCCATTGGTAAATCTCCCTGAACCACGGGAACGGAAGTATGATAAACTTAGAAAAATGGGAGCTGTTTATTTTGTGGGTACTACTTATCCAACAGAGGCAGAAACAGGCTGAAACAAACCAAGAGGATTTTGAATTTGATGAAATGCACTCCTGAAGAAAAGTTTGATTATGCAGTATCACTCCTTCAGGGAAATGCGTATGATTGGTGGGAGACTATACCTCATAGTACTGTTCAACCACCTATATTGACATGGGATGATTTTCTAAGAGAATTTCATGATACACACTTGCCAGAGGTTTATAGGGATCAGAAAGAAAAAATAGTTTCTTGAACTTAAACAGGGAAGTCGATCAGTTGTTGAATATAAAGTGATGTTTAATCAGTTTTCTCATTAAGCTCCACATATGGTAGCCACGGAAAAGAAGAAATGTACTCGATTTGAATCTGGACACCGGTTTGCTATTCGAAACCGTATTACACCTATAGATTTGGAGTCCTATAGTAAGTTGAAAGCTGCAGTAATACGTGTTGAGAAATTGGAAACTGAATCAAAACAAACTTTCAGTATAATAAGAAGAGGCAAGGTGACGAAACTGGAGGATTTAGAAATAGAAAGGAATTTACTACGCCTGCACAGAGGACTTCCCAAGCAGTTCAAAAAGTGGTAGTTTTAGGGGTGCAACATAAGCCAGTAAGAGTGTTGGTTCTACACCACCAATTCCCACATGTGCACATTGTGGTAAACATCATTATGGAGAATGTAGATTGCTTACAAAAAAATATTTTAGATATGGAGAACCTGGACATATAGGAAGGAATTGCACAAAACCACGTGAGGAACCCACAGTTGAACAAACTATATTTAGTGATTTACTGGTTCGAACCCCAGTTGGAAGTGTGGTGATTGTAAATACTGTATATCGTGATTGCAAAATTTTGATCGGCGAATCGAAATTGAGTGCTATTTTACTTGTTATGCCCTTAAGAGATTTTGATGTGATTCTGGGTATGGATTGGTTTGTCGAACACCATGCTAAATTGGATTGTTTTACTAAAGAAATCGTGTTGGAGCTTCCTGATGAGATGCAGATTGTATTTAAAGGGGAAAGAGAAATTTTGCCTACATGTATAATATTTGCATCTACAGCTTTCAAAATGATTAAGAAAGGTTGTGAATATTACCTAGCCCACGTAATAGATACACGTTTATGTGGTTTGAAACTTGAAGACACTCCAGTGGTTAAAGAGTATCTAGATGTGTTCCCAGACGATTTACATGGGTTACCTCCAGATAGAGATATAGAGTTCATCATTGAACTATAACCAGGTACGGCGCCAATTTCTATCACTCCTTATAGAATGGCACCTATTGAATTACAAGAACTAAAGATACAATTGCAAGAATTGTTGAATAAAGGGTACATTAGACCAAGTGTTTCGCCATGGGTGCACCTGTGTTGTTTGTTAAAAAGAAAGATGGTACACTGAGATTGTGTATAGACTATCGGCAGTTGAATCGAGTAATGGTAAAGAATTAATATCCATTACCTAGGATAGATGATTTATTTGATCAGTTGCAAGGTGCTAGAGTTTTCTCAAAGATTGATTTGAGACCAGGATATCACCAGTTGAAGATTGCAGAGGCTGATAATTCAAAAACAGCATTCCGAACTAGGTATGGCCATTATGAGTTTTTAGTAATGCCTTTTGGTCTAACTAATGCACCCACTGTGTTTATGGCATTGATGAATAATGTGTTTAGACCCTACGTAGATAAATTTGTTATTGTATTTATTGATGATATCCTGGTGTACTCTAAATATGCTGAAGAACACGAAGAACATTTGAGAATTGTGTTGCAAACCTTGCGAGAGAAACAGTTGTATGCAAAACTTAGTAAATGTGAATTTTGTTTAGATCAAGTAATCTTTTTGGGACACGTTGTTCTGGTGATAAGATTAAAGTTGATCCACAGAAAATTGAGGCAGTGATCAAATGGGAAAACCCAAAGAGTGTAATAGAAGTTTGTAGTTTTCTAAGTTTAGCCGGATATTATCGACGATTTGTTGAGAATTTTTCTCTTATTGCAACTCTACTGACAAAATTACTATGAAAAGGTGTTCCTTTCAAATGGACAGATAGTTGCCAAAAGAGTTTCGAAGAGTTGAAAAAAAAGCTTACCACTGCCCCAGTCTTGACTATTCCTTCAGGTACCGATGGGTTTGTTGTGTGTAGTGATGCTTCTTACCAAGGTTTGGGATATTTTTTAATGCAACATGGTAAGGTTATTGCTTATGCGTCTAGACAACTTAAACCATACGAGATGTCTTATCCTACTCATGACCTTGAGCTAGCTGCGGTTGTTTTTGCTTTAAAGATATGGAGACATTACTTATATGGTGCCATATTTCAAATTTTCACTAATCATAAAAGTTTGAAATACTTATTGAGTCAGAAAGAGTTGAACATGCGTCAAAGAAGATAGCTTGAATTGCCAAATGATTATGATTGTACTATCAAATACCATCAGGGGAAAGCTAATGTTGTTGTCGATGCTTTGAGCCAAAAATCTTATGGCACTATTTCTTATCTCTTAGTGCATTCTTTACCGTATCTGCTAGATATGAGGAAGATGAATGTTGAATTGAATGTAAATGATATGGGTGTTTTATGTGCTTCACTTGGTGTTCGTCCTGTGATGATTGAAAGAATTAAACAAGCATAATTTCGTGATGATGAACTGACCAGTATTGCAGAAAAAATGAAACAAGAAAATAATACATCCTTTGTTCTGAATGATGATGATAGTTTGACGATCAACAATCGACTTTTTGTCCCTGATGTTGATGGCTTAAGGCATGAGATAATGGAAGAAGCTCATACTGCACCATATGCCATGCACCTGGGTAGTACAAAAATGTATCAGACCTTAAAAAGCCATTATTGGTGGCCTAGAATGAAGAAAGATGTAGCCGAGTATGTTTCAAGATACTTAACTTGCCAGCAGATTAAAACGGAACACCAAGCACCAGTAGGTAAGTTACATCCATTACCTATTCCGATTTGGAAGTGGGAGCGAATTACTATGGATTTCCTTTATGGTCTGCCATGACACCGAGAAAAAATGATGCAGTTTGGGTTATTGTTGACTGACTAACAAAGTCAGCTCACTTTTTACCATTTAGATGGGGTTCTACTCTGGAAAATCTGGCGAAATGATCTGTGAATGAGATTGTTAAACTACATGGTGTACCCCTGTCTATTGTTTCCGATTGTAATCCTCATTTTACGTCGAGATTTTGGTGTAGCCTACAACAGGCAATAGGTACTAAGTTACATTTTAGTACAGCATTTCATTCACAGACAGATGGGCAATCATAAAGAACTATTCAGACTCTTGAGGATATGCTTCGGGCATGTGTTCTTGAATTCAAAGGCTCTTGGGATGAATATATTGCGTTGATGGAATTTGCTTATAATAATCAACATCATAGCAGCATTGGTATGGCGCCGTATGAATCATTATATGGTAGGAAATGCAGGAATCCAGTATGTTGGGATGAAGAGGGAATACGATTACTGGAGGGTCCAGATCTGATTCAAGACACAGTTGAAAAAAGTGAAAATAGTTAAAAGTCAATTAAAAGCATATCAAGATAGGAAAAAGAGTTATATTGATCAACATAGGTGGGAAATGGAATACGAAGTTGGTGAGAAAGTATTTCTCCGTGTTTCTCATTGGAAAGGTATTCTCAGATTTGGAAAGAAAGGTAAACTGAGTCCTCGTTATATCGGCCTATATGAAATACTTGAAAAGATTGGACCATTAGCTTATAGGCTTGCCTTGCCACCTGAATTGTCCCAGATACATAATGGGTTCCATGTTAGTATGCTTCGTCGATACAGATCAGATCCGTCACATGTTCTTCGTGATGAACCAGTTAAAATTGCTGATAATTTGAGTTATATTGAAGAACCAGTTGTAATAGTGGGGTATAAAGAAAAAAAACTTAGAAATAGAGTGATTCCATTGGTAAAATTTTATGGAGTAATCATTCTAGAGAAGAAGGTAACTGGAAAATAGAACAACATATGAGAGAGCAATATCCGTGGTTATTTACTGATACAGGTACAAATTTCGAGGACAAAATTTTTAAGGGGGGAAGAATTGTCATAACCTAGAACATTTGCATTTAAATTGATGCTCGAACTTTTAAGGGGGAAGAATTGTCATAACTAATATTGGCTAAATTGCATAATTGGTACACTAACTTAGGCCTAATTGCACTTTCGTCCACCAGTTCAAGGGTCTAGCAAATTGAGACAGTAATTTAATAATTTTTCGCACATTTAGTACAAAAATCGACGGAAATTGAAATTGGTGCCGGAAATTTTCCCCCAATTTGGAATTTTCAAAATTTCCGGCCAATTTGATGACTTGCCATTGGGCCCGGTCCAGTTGGCATTTTATTTAATAAATAAGAATAATGATGTGGAACTTTTGGAGAGAAACAAAAAAAATAGGAATAATCTATTAAAATAGCATAAAAAATCGAAAAGCCCTCTTCTCCCCACCCTGACCCGTCTTCTCTCTATAAGAAAACAAGAAATAGAACCCTAGGTGAGATTTTGCAGATTCAACCAAGAAAAAATGTCTCACACAACAAGCTCTATTGATTGCTACTGTGGAAGAAGGGTCGTGAACAACCAGGGGATGAGGTTTTTGTCATGTCTTCATTATGATGTAGGTTAATTTCTCCAATTCGAAATTGTAATTTTTTTCTGAATCTTTTGTAAAGAAACTGTTACGATCTCTAGAAATTTTGAAATTTTTGGAAAAAATTCAGAAATTTGGAAATTTTTCAAAAAGTTTGAATATTTTTTACAGATTTTGAAATTTTTCTAATAAAATTTGTTAATTGAAATGTTTCCGAGAGGTGGATGTGGATACTTTGATTGGGAGGACCCTCCAATGTGTCGTAGGTCTAAGGTCATACCTGGTCTATTGAGGAAATTGAATCGGTGAATGGTGAAGTGAAAAACTGAAGATGAAAAGAAGAAGCTTCAACAGACTAACAAGAAGCTTGAAAGAAGTAACAAGATGTTGAGGAGATTGGTATATGCAATGCCAGGGTTTTTCTTTGTCTTACAGGTTGATATGGATTTCATTTGTTGTTTGGGAAGGATGGGAAAGAAGTCGGAGCTACTCCTTTGATGATAGCTTGACCAAGAATGTTGTTTTGTTTTGTTTTATGTAACACATGTGGAATTTTAATATCCCATGTTATTCTAGTTTAATGTCAAGTTTTCTTTTATTTGTACTTGTGAATCAAGCTTTCTACCATTCTCAATGAAGAAGTATGTTTTGTTTAATGTTATGTTTTGCTATATGTAACATATAATTGGAGATGATTAGTGCCCTTAGCACTTAAAACAAAACATACAAGACATGGTGAAAAAGTAGTGCATTAAAGTAGTTCCATTAGCACTTAAAACAAAACATAGTTCCATTAAAGTAGTTCCATTAAGACTTAAAACAAAACATACAAGACATGGTGAAAAAGGATTAAAGTAGTGCCATTAGCACTTAAAACAACTCCTCCAAAAGTAGTGCCATTAAAGTAGATTCTCACACTGTACTTCCAAAAGACATGGCCATACAACACCATTAAAGTATATTGTCATAAAGTACTACCAAAACACATGGGCTACAAGACCATTCAATTGCTAAAGTGTTCAATACACAACAAAACACAGACAAAAATTCCAAAAAATTAAAAAAGCAGACAACTTCATTTCTTCTTGGATTGGCTTTGTGATGTGAGCTCAGATGTGATTTGAGACAATGGCTTGAATTTATGCCCAGGCTCGGAAGGTCCTCTTGATTTCTCTTGTGAAGTTGTTGCCACACCGAAGGTCATTCAACATACTTCACTTGTGGTGGATTAGACGAGATCAAGTGTAAAAATTGGATTTGCACTCTCCTCATCCATATGACTGTCTGTTCCATAGTCATGAACAGGTGGAAGAATTGTGGGATGGACAACTCTTGGTGGCATATTACCTCCACTCCCTGCAGCTCTTGGTGGCATATCACCACTTTTGCCCTTTTTGCCCTTTCTCACCTAAGAATAAAGAAACAGAGTTAGTAAAAAATTGAGATAATGCATTGAATAATTAAATATGCACATACCATTAATTTTTTCCTTGCAAGCCCACTAGACAGGTTAGTGGCATCTTCATTTGAGCTTCCTTCAGGGTCTTTTTCTTGCACATGTAATTGCATTATGCCCTTCCAAACCACATTTACGCATTTTGATGTGTTTTTGTTGTCTTCTCGGTTTTGGGGCTGTTTTCCCTTTGTTTTTTTCTTCCCCTTATTTGGAGCTTCATCACCTCCAACCTTCTAGCTCTTCTTGGTCTCCCAACCCCTCTCCCAAAATTTGGAGGTAATGGTGGAATAAACAGACTCTCACCACATCATCTCACCATTGATTCCCATAATAGCATACACATATACCTTCTTGTAAGTGTCAACAAAGTGTAGTATGAATCAACATAATCAATAGGATCTAATTTCGCATAAACATTGCACTACAAGCATGTGTGCGGGGTATGCCATCAATCCCCAAATTCTACATGTACATGATAAGTTTTGTAAGTCCACATTATATTGTCCCCCATCAAGGCATGTAACTTCATAGTGTGTGTTATCACATTTCAATGGGTTGCGCTTCCCACCTTGTCAAAGATGGTTCTCAAGTATTTTTTTTATTTTAGGACATAATCTATCATTCCACTTGATCTCTGCAATGTCCCTATTTTTCTGGAGTCTAGTCATGAGATATTGCCTAATCCATTCAAACATTGTAAGGATTGCCTTCTCTCTTGCTTCAAGGATGCAATAGTTGAATGTTTCACACACATTTTTTAACAGCATATCACACTTTGGAGTGTCCTTAAAGACCTACTCCATTGAGTAGGAGGTTTATCACTTGACCAATCTGCAGCCCCTTCATTAAGCTCCCTCATTTCAGCCATCATGTGCTTAAATCCCCCCATTGTACTAGCCTCGTGCACACTTCCACAATGCATTTTTGTAGGCCAATCCTCTAAATCCTGCAGCTTTCATATTGTTGTGCAAATGTCTTACACAAAATCTATGGTCGAATCGAAATACCTCACTAAAAGCTTGGATTAAACCCTTTTGCTTATCTCGAAATGAAAGTGTATTCACTCGCCTTGTGATACTCAAATCATGCTTCAAGAACATCAAAAACCACTCCCAAGTATCCCTAGTCTCTGAACATACTACAACATATGCAATGGGATATAAGTTATTATTTGGATCCACACCAACAATGTGAGTAACACTCCTCTATGTGGGCCTTTCAAGTGACAACCATCCACTCCTATGATTGGCCCGCATCCCGCTTTAAACCCTTGCTTTAATGCATTGAAACACACATAAAACTTACTCAACCTCTTCTCCCCATTCTCATCATCTTGATCCCTAAAATGACTGTGGAGCTTGGGTTTGACCTCTTAACTCTTCACTATAATCCCACGCTTTTGTAAATTGAATCTCGGACTCCCTTCAATCAATTTTAGAGCTTTCCTCTTGCTCTGTATGCCGATGTTTTTGAGATATGGCACCTTAGTTCATTTACTACATCCTCGCCTCCATGACTTCACATTTCTTTTTGGATCACTCTTGAAATTGTGCGTATTTCTCGATCCAACCAAGGAGCTCTTACATTTTTAACAACATAACTTGGAGGGACAGGAGTGTTTGTTTGTTATATTCTCTGATTTTATAAGATGATTAATCTTTCACCTTAATCAAATGAATTTTTCACTCACAACCATCTCATGCACATTTGACATACACCATGTAGTTGTCATTTTTAGTGAACTTCAAACTTCTTTTTGTTTTAATGGCAAATGAATCAACTGCTTTCCTAAACTCAACTATGTTGCTAAAGACCATGTCAATCTTGAATTCAGGGTCATATATGAGTGATGGATTAAATATAGGGTCATCATCCTTCCCTTCTTCATCAGACACCCTATTTTCATCTAAAACCCCCTCACCATTAGCAACGTCTTCCTCACTGGATCCAGATGAGTCAGTTGAGTCTTCACATGTAGATTGCATCTCATCAAAATGGACTTCATCATCCACATTATCTTCAAATAGGACATCATCATCATCTACACTTTCACTAACTAAAGAGAAGTCATCACACTCAATTCATCTACAAATTCATTCACATGCTCTTCAAATAAGGCATCCCCACTGTCACCTTATGGCACAACCTCTTCCTCCTCACCTTGTGGCTCAGCCTCCTCCTCTTCATCTCCCAATAACTGAGCATAGATATGCATTTCTCTTGTAGCCATACTATTCTTATAACCCAACAACAAATCAACATCTTCACTTACTAGCTTAAAACTATCATTCAATACTATATAAAATCTTTTCAAACCTTCAGATATTTCTTTTTTACCCCACAGCTCAACATTTATCATATTCGTATGCCCACATTGCACATAATCCCACACTATTACCCTACCACCACTGTACATTGCATGAGGCACGTGCACAAATTGACCTCCATGGTGCATGACAACAGTTATGGAATCAGATTCTGGATCTGTGGACCCAAAAAAATCAATTAGAAAAAATAGTTATAAATAATAATAAAACAATACTTTCATAATAAAATACAAATAGGCCCACCCAATCCCCACATGTTTCAATATTCCCTTACAAGTATTATTTCATTTCTTCTTAAAAAAGTAGGTAGGGGACCATTTCTTCTTAAAAAAATGAAAAAAAAAAAAACAAGATTATTTCATTTACATAGGGGACCATTTCATCTTATACCACATAAATTTTGCATATACCAGAAATACAGGAAACAGTACTCACGATAGCTTGGAGGAGGTAGATTAACATGCCTTTCATGTCGGATCATCACCATTTCTCGTAGAATTTGTCTCAAGCGCTAGGTTTTTCGATTTTTCTCCTACTTCGATCAGATTTGTTTTAGGTTGGGAATGTGATTAGGGTTTTTTTTTGTTTGAACTCGGGAATGAGATCGGGGCTTTTGATGTTTTATGCTATTTTAATAGATTATTCTTAATTTTTTTTGTTTCCCTTCAAAAGTTCCACATCATCATTCTTATTTATTAAATAAAATGCCAACTGGACCGGGCCCAATGCCAAGTCATCAAATTGGCCGGAAATTTTGAAAATTCCAAATTGGGGGAAATTTTCCGGCACCAATTTCAATTTCCGTCGATTTTTGTACTCAATGTGTGAAAAATTATAAATTACTGTCTCAATTTGCTAGACCCTTGAACTGATGGACGAAAGTGCAATTAGGCCTAAGTTAGTGTACCAATTATGCAATTTAGCCAACTAATATTTAATTAAAACCCAGAATATGAGAGAGCAATATCCCAATGAAGGAGACTGTTGAAGCTCAAGAAGAGCAGTTTTAATAACATGAAGGTGGTGAAGTAATCAACATGGAAGTTGAGAAGACTGTTGTTGTAGATCAACAGACTGAACAAGAAACAACTGTTCGGGAGACAACTGAGGAACACGGAGCTAACACAACTGACCAATCTGAAGAGTTAGCTGTTAAGTCCCCTCAAACTAATGCTCGAACTGTCATAACCTGGAACATTTGCATTTAAATTCATAGGGTTAATTATTTATAAGCATAATTACACGCATTTTGACATTTCATATTAACATTAGAATGCATATAAAATAATGAAATGTCCAATTTTAGCATAATCATATTAGCTATGGATAGGGATGGCAACGGGCGGAGTGTCTAGGATGGGTTTGGCCAAACCCGAGACCCGCCCCGCCAAGAAAAATGAAAACTCGGTATCCGCCCCGTCCCGCCCCACTATTGGACCCACCGGGTCCGGGTCCAACCCGTTAGACCCGCAATTTTTTAAAAAAAATCTATTTCATAGATCTAATCTGACATGTGGCTTGGAAACAATTGAGGGGATACCAAGATGATTTAATTTTTTTCTCAATGACAGTTTAAGTATAATCATCTACAGAATTTGCTCATAAATATTTGTTAATTATATATATATATATATATATATATATATATATATATATATGAATGTATATGCATGAGAGTAAAGGCTAGATATTTTACCCTCTACTTTAGTTTTTGTTGGAATGTTTATGTGCTAAGAGAGATGAGTAAGGAGCATTTTAATTGAAATATCAATTGAAAACTAAATACATGTATAGAACTTCTTAAAATGCAAACTGAACAGAACCATTTTGTAAAGCCATACATAGATCATGACACAAACATAGATCAATTTCAAAGATTCAGTTAATAAAAATATTCAGATTATATCCCAGCTAGTTGAAAGTTTGTACTACTCAAAACATTAAAATTCAAAGTTTATAATTCTAAGTGCCAAAAAAAGGGGAAAAAATTATAGCGCCCCGCCGGACCCGTTACCGCCACAGACCCGGGCGGGTTTTTGAAACCATAACCCGTTACCTGTCCCGAGACCCGTTTAGGCGGGTCTAAACCCGCCTCGCTGGGGCGGGTTTGATGCGGGTACGGGTTTGGACCCGCCCCATTGTCATCCCTAGCTATGTATATGGATAAGTTAAGGTGAAGGATTAATATATTACTTGATGGAGTCGAGTATTATCCTCTAATAATTTTTTTATATATATTTATTAGTGGAACAATGATTATACAAATATGAAATAATGTGAAATTTATCTCGATACACATATATGTATATAAGTATGTGAAAGAATGAAAGAAAATATTTTCATTATATATACTTATATATATAGTATGTGACCTTGCCGTACTTTCAAGGTTATGTATTAAAATATAATCAGGTTTCATGTATATATGTAGGTAATACACTACAACATAAATGACACTAGGTAACACTAGTTACACTGGCATAAAATGTTACTATGAGATTAGACAACATTTTATAAGTAGATATTTTATTAGATAACTTTTTCTATTACATTTAGAAACAAATAACTAATATTTAATTAAAACATATTTGTAACATATAAAATAAAGATAATTTCAAAGAAATACTATTTTTTGCCAGTAGATATCTTAACCGGAAGTCAGTTTCTTAAAACTTTTGCTTTGTTTTATAATACAATTACACACACCAAGTTGAAAAATCCCCTATGTATCTTATTATTTTTGCCTGTTCAGAAACAAAGCACAGACATACAAACCACCAAAGTGCTATGTTTTTTTTTCGGCAAAACGAATATGTTCCAAAATTCTATATATAATTTTCTTAATAAAAAATGAAACAAAATTTTAGGTGATATATAATTTTCTGAAATCTTTCCATTGATAATTTGATATTATATAAATCAATGCAATATTTGTTAATGTATTTTATTTTAGATGATTTATAGTTTTATTAGATTATTGGTGTTGAATTACTTTAAACTTTAAAGCTTAAATATTAGATATGTTCAAAAACAATTTAAATATCATTTATAGACTTTACGTTATTCCATTAAGATTATTCATAAAATTGTATATATATTTAAGGCTCCGCCAGTCCCCGCCTAGTCCCCGCCTAGGCCTTCTAGCGCTAGGCCCCTGTCCGCGCCCACCTACTTTTTAACATCGACACACACACATATTATATGTATATATAATATATTTTATATAATAAAGATTATATTTTATAATATATATTAAATTATATTATACAATCGTATAAATCAAATTTTATATTGTATAGTATATAGTTTGAAAATCATATTGTATTATATATTAAAGGACAAAAAAAAAAAAAAATATATAAAATATATAAAATAAATTTATCGACTGATAAATATTCAATAGTATATAAAATATATAATTAATTTACCGACGGATAAAAAAGTTATAACAAAAAAAAATTAAATAATAAAGAAAATAACGAAAAATAATTTACCAACGGAAAAATTCCTAAGTAATTATCCAACATCAATTTTCATTGGTAATTTTTTGAAAAAGTAAAAAAAAAAATAAAAAATGGTTAACGATGAAATTGGTCTCCGTTAGTAAAAATTAAAAATAAATAAATAATAATAATAAAATATATACATGCACATTTTCAACAATTAATAAGATGATTAATTGCCTTCGGGTAAAATAAAAGCAAAACTAAAATACTTTGTAAAAAGAAAATAAAAATCCCAAAAAAAAAGAGTACATGATGTCTACAATTTTTAGGTTTGGTGACATCAATTAATTAAATAAATCTTTGACATGATTTAATGATAGTTATATAATTTTGTGTTACTAAAATATAGGTGCCAAAAGTGCTTCTTAAATAAAGTGATACCTATTTGCTTACAAAAGAAATAACAAAAAAAAAAAGTGATACTTAAAAAGTGTTACTTATATAAAAGTGTTAGATAGGTCGTTACATATTGATAAAATGTTACCTATTTGCGTTACAAAAGAAATAACAAAAAAAAGTGATACTTAAAAAGTGTTACTTATATAAAAGTGTAACATATAAGTGTTGCATATTGATAAAGTGTTACAAAAGTGTTACATAAATATTGTAATGTAAAAAGTCCAAACATGTGTTACATATTGAAAAAAGTGCTAGAAAATTTTGTGTTACCAATGTCATTTATGTTGTAGTGAGACACTCACGTGAGATTAGACAACATTTTATAAGTAGATATAGATAACTATTACATTTAGAAACAAATAACTAATATTTAATTAAAACATACATATAATAAAGATAATATATATAGTAGATATCTTAACCCCTCAAAAGGATAAGCAATTAGTTGACATGTATCTTATTATTAGTTCATAAAAATGTTTTTACAAACCACCAAAGTGCTCCACTTCAGTCCAAGATTTCAGGTGAAAATTCTCTATGATATCATTGGTAGTGCTAATCTATGTCTCTAAAGAGTAGGTCTTTGTAGGACCGTCTTACGGATCCTATTCCATAAGATGGATCCTACCCGCCACCCGCCTGACCCACACCCGCCTAGTCAAGTGAAAAAAAAAAAAAAAACCACTTCAGCCTAAGCATCTATTTTGACGCTTGATAGTATGGGATGGATTTAGTATGTTTTTCTTGGTTTCCTTAAACACGGATATCCCGACTACCAACAGTCTAGTATTTCTTATAATGGTTTGAGTGGCAACTTAAAATGAAGAAATTATAGATGATGCATCTAGGGGTGTATTGACTAATGGAAAAAGATCAAAGGCACTAAGAAAATGGACAAAAACACTTACCAATGGCCATCCGAGGTCTTACACGTCCGTGTGAAAATCCGGATAAAATGCCATGCTCACGCAACCGTATTCGCATGGGAAAATGAAATGGATGCATTGGAACTCCAAGAGATCCCCAAGAAAAAACTTTTGGCCGGAAGAAAACTCAACAAATGTGACTTCAACAACGTATCAAATAATCCACCCAACTACTATCATCCGGGGTGTGAAAACCCGCTAACAATAAAAATGTTTTTCAACCTCCAGGATACAATGTGGGTAATCAAGGGTCAAGTGAAAAGAAACATCTATTTTGACGCATTTGCACGCATATTTAGTATGTTTTTACTTGGTTTCCTTAAAAGGCATGATATGCCATAATTTTTACAGAAACGGAGCTTAAAATGAAGAAATATCGGTTGGAATGCCGGACTAATATTGACTAATGCGAAGATCAAAACGCATTTTTGGAGTTCTTTTCATGTTCCATAAAATGACACAACAAGTGGGAAAACAGGGGACTCTCCAAGCATCATGTGAACTCAAACCATGTGAGGGCAACGTATCACACCACCAGGCCCACACAACCGTGCAACAAAAATACATCACTTCACTACGGATGCAAAACACATCAAATCTAACAAACGGACCCAACGCAAGAAAATACATCATCTTACAGAGAAAACACATCAAATTACACAGAACGCAAGAATCGAAGATCTTCTCGAGAGAGGCTAGGTCGCGAAGAAAACCACAAGGCCTTTCGCATCTATGGGAGCACAAGAGCTTCGAAGGCTTAGGAGGAAATCCATCCTGACAAAAAGGGTTTTCTTTCTATGTCTAGATCGCTTGTCTGTGCCTAAACAATGTCATAATGTTGATTTCGAATTTGTCTATGAATTTATAATCAATGTTTGGCTAATCTTTCCGATCTTAGGAGCATAATCGAAACTGTGGATTCATGTTAAATATGACTAATTATTTTCTTAATTAATTCATGATTTCTATTTTATGAATTCAAGTGCTTATTCTTAATTGCTTTTTATCTAATCAATAATTAGCATGTCATATTTGTTAGTGCAAAATTCGAAAGAGGAGTTCTAACAAAGACAGAAATCGAATTCAGACATAAACGGGTGTATCGAGTCGGGAGACCTACAACTGTTTGTGGGGAGTCATTCAATTTATAAATCTTTTGGGAGTTAATAATAGTTGTATCGAGTCGGGAGACCTACAATTATTATTAATCTATTGTTTATGCGCTGCCCGAGAAGGGGAATAAACTATTTTAGAAATTGAACCCATAGAGTTGCATGAATTGGTTTTTAAAACTTTAATTGCATTTAATATTGAAGAAACGTGTTGAGATTATGTGCCTAAGGTTTCTCCTGTAGTTGTTGAAAATACTTGTGAGGTTCGCAAATTTATTTATTTTTATTGTTATTTTTTATAACTTAAATTTGATATTCGGTTGATTCAATAAAATTGGAATACGATATTATTATAGCCTAAGTGTTTCACATATCAATCCCTGAGGAATACGACCTTACTTGCCATTATTCTATAAACTACACTGTACAGTTGCAGTTGTATGATCCAAATATTTTTGGCGAACACATTGTTCTCTCGAATTTAGTTGAGTATCTCTTGGGAATTCGCCCTTTTGATGTTGGCCTTCCACTGCAGTTGCGATCTGGGCTTCATGTATTTCTATTGATTTCAATCTTGCAATTACATTAATGTTCAACTAAGTGACTCGTTCCTCAATCTTGTCTATATTTGCTTCATCTTTGTTCAATCTTGCTCTAGTTTCTCCAATAAACGAGGATAGCATCTCTTCCACATATGCTTTCTTGTCACTTGACTCTGTTCTGCCTTGATTACCAACATTAAATCCCGGAGGTGGCTGCAAAATGTTTTTGTTATTAGCATATGAAAGTTCTCATGGTTTTGTAGCCATGGATGATAGTAATTGGGCGTCTGATTATTTCTATAGTTGTTGTTGAAGTTTCTTTGTTGTCGTACAAAGTGTGGCTCTTCGTCAACAACCGCAGGATCTCTTGGAATCACTTGATGCATCGCATCCAGTTTCATGTTTAGCACGGATACCTGTTCTGTAAGCATGGAAACTTTCTAATCCTGAACCTCTGCCACACGTTGGACATTGGATCTTTCAGATAGCCACTAGTAACTATTATTTGCCATCTCTTCTAACAGTTCTAGTGCTTCATCTGGATATTTCCCTAGCAGTGCACCCCAAATGCAGCATCTATAATAGTTCTTGTGTTACCACTTAAACCATTATAAAAATACTGAACCTGTTGGTAATCGGGATATTCATGCTGAGGGCACTTCCATAGCAATTCTCTGAATCTATCCCATGTCTCATACAATGGCTCGGAATCTAACTGCCTAAACTGGGCGATTTCAGATTTTAGTTGTAGTGTCTTACTAAAGGGAAAATATTTGGCTAAAAACCGCTGACTTAGTTCAGCCCAATCTACTGTGGGTGGTGTTAGAGAGCATAACCATCCCTTAGCCTTATCGCACAGAGAGAATGCGAAAAGGCGACATTAAATTGTATTCTCAGAAACACTATTCATTTTAACAGTATTGCAGATCTCCACGAATTGCGCCAGATGCGCATTTGGATCCTCAACGAATGTTCCCCCAAATTGATTATGTGAGACC
Source organism: Rehmannia glutinosa (assembly GCA_016081115.2). Taxonomy (NCBI): domain Eukaryota; kingdom Viridiplantae; phylum Streptophyta; class Magnoliopsida; order Lamiales; family Orobanchaceae; genus Rehmannia; species Rehmannia glutinosa. The sequence goes on along the minus strand of JABTTQ020001071.1, from coordinate 25,041 downwards.
ATCTGGATCAATGCATGTTTTATTTCAAAGTTGTTTGCATTGATCGACAGACGGGCCACACCCCTATAAGTCTGACAAACTTCCGGTTGGAAGTAGTCCCTAACTGCCCTTCTCGTTGAACTTTCCACAATCCGATCCTGTACATCTGCCACAGGTGGGCGCTCCTCATTGTTCCTGTTGTTCCCGGCATTCTGATTAGTCCCATCCGCCATTTCTTTAGATCTTTTCCTTAGTTGTTTGTTGTCTTCTCGATTTCTAAATTAATGGGTGTTGGCTGGGTAGATCTAGAACGCGTGATCATGCACTATCTGCACTTAACAAAAACAATCTTAGAATCGAAGAAATAAAATAATTTTACAAAAATCAAAAAATCAAAAAAAAAAGAAAAAAATTTACAAAAAAATCGGAAAAGAAAATAAATAAAAAGAATATTTACAAAAAGCTTCAATTAATATTTAACTACTTATTACTAAATCTAAGTAGAATCTTTCAATCCCGGCAATGGCGCCAAAACTTATTTGCCAAAAATTATTTGGATTTCTATACTGCAAATGTACAGTGTAGCTTATAGAATAATGGCAAGCAAGGTCGTATTCCTCATAGATTGACTACGAAACACTTAGGTTATAATAACATCGCATTCCAATTTTATTGAAGCGGCCGAATCTCGATTTTATGAAAATGAAAAAAATAAAAATAAAAAGAAATATATTTTCGAACCCCATAAGTATTTTCAACAAATACAAAAGCAACCCTAGGCATATAATTTCAACATGCTTCTTCAATATTAAATCCAATTAATATTTCACAAAACCAATTCATGCAATTCTATGGGTTTAATTCCTAAGTTATTCTATTCCCCCTCTCGGGCGGCGCATAAACAGTAGATTAGTAATAATTATAGATCTCCCGATACGTTACAACTATTATTAACTCCCAAAAGATCTGTGAATTAATTGACTTCCCACAAACAGTTGTAGGTCTCCCGACTCGTTACACCCGTTTACGTCTGAATTCGATTCCCTTTTTGTTAGAACTCCTCTCCCGAATTTCACACTAACAAATATGACATGCAAATTATTGGCCAAATAATAAGCAATTAGGAATAAGCACTCGAATTCATAAAATAGAAAACATGAATCAATTAAGAAAACAATCAATCAAGATTTAACATGAATCAACAGTTTTGATTATGCGCTAGGATCCGAAAGATTAGCCAAAAGATTGATAACAAATTCATAGACAAACTTGAAATCAACATTGTGATATCATTTAAGTACAGACAAGAGATCTATCTAAGCTAATAAAGAAAACCCCTTCTTGTCAGGATGAATCCTTCTTCCAAGCCTTCAAAACTCTTGTGCTTTCGTAGATGTGAAAGGCCTTGTGGTGTTCTTCGTAACCTAGGCCTCCTCTCTCAGAAGACCTTTGATCTTGTAATCCTATGTATTTTGGTGTGTTATATGTTGTATGAATGAATGAATTTTCGTGCAGCCCTTGGTCCCTTTATATAGGTGCTTGGAGAGATGACTTGTAGAGTTCGAGTAGGAAAAGGACACAAAAATCCGCCACAGATAGCCGCACGGCCGTGTGGTTTTCACACGGTCACTCCACATGGTCGTATGGTCCCACATGGCCCAACCGTGCGGCTTGATTTCGCCCCTGTTTTCTCCCGAACACTTCACACGAACACTATGCTTCACACGGTTAGGTCACACGGTCGTGTGGTCCCACACGGCCCGACCGTGTGACTGGTTTTCGTCCGGTTTTTTTGTCTTTTCAATCTTCTCTTTTGCATTCGTCAATCTTCGTCAATCTTCCCTTCTAAGGAAATCAAGTAAAACACACTAAATAAAAATGCAAATGCATCAATTATATATCATTTTAAGTCCCTAAATGCACGTATATTTTACATGTATCATCTATCATACGGACTAGATCAGTGAGACGGTCTCACAAGAAAACTCTTCTTATATCAATTATTATTTCACAAGGGAAAAGGAAAAAAAATTGTGGAATTAAAAACTCCAACATTTACTTTTAAACTATCACCAATATTACTATAGTAGAACACCAAAATCCAAAAATGAGGTTTCCAACAATGTCAACTATAATAATTTTGTTGGTTATTTTCAGTTTTAGTACCTCAATTATACCTAGTTTTCAGTTTTGATCCCAAGGTTTCAGTTTAATCAGTTTTAGTACCCAACGTTTTGAGTTTTAATCAATTCGAGATACCGCCGTTAAATAATCATTAAAACTAACCGATTGATCGGTTGTAGAAGGTTTTCCAAACTTTTGAATGTATCATTTTTGGTACCCTATGTTTACTGGTTTATCAAATTTGGTCCCTAGATATTTTAATTTTTATTCAAAGGACCTGATCTTTTCAAGATCTCAACTCTTTAACTTTGGGCAACGAAAATGGTATCGAGCCTAGGTTTATTAAGAACTTTTAGTTAAATTTATTATATTTATGTAATTAATAATTGGTGAGGAGAAATTACTCCGAGATTATGGATCCGGACCGATGTCCGAGATGTACCCCTTACAGACATATCGTCAAATATTGAAGATGTATGCACAAGAACACCTTGACCAGGTTTCATATTGGGGAATACCAACATGAAGAAAAGGAGCGGCGAGCCGACGGGGAAACGTTAAGGCAATGCAAAATGCGAGCGAGAATATTATAAGCGATTCGGATGCTTAACCGGACCTATATATGTTCACTTGATGAACCTTCAAGAAACGGTTCATGAAAATTCCCATCGAAACAATGATTCCGATGGAGTACCAGAGTGGAACGAGATACTTCCCAGACAAATCTAAGATCTCCAAAGATCTTAGAGAAATCGAGAAGACGGTGCGAGAATTATGGCAACCGCCATATTCATTTACCAATACAAGTTCATCGATCGAACCGGATGGAAACGATGGTGAAATATCGGAAGAAACTCTTGAACTCCTTCATGATATTCGAAACGAGTCAAGAACCTGGAGGATGTGGCCAAGTTCATCCGGAGGAAGAAAAACGTATTGATTTTGGGGCGGTACCCTATTTACATCAAAAGGGGAAACCAACCAAGTCATACGAAAAATGACGGATGAGGAAAAGCTTATTGCTCTAATCAAAGGAAAATCCACAAAAATTAAAAAAGATGGATATTGAAAAGATGAATCTTAAAGATCTACATGACCGGCGAATCCTTCGCGGGATTAGGTATTGTAGATTTAAAGATGAACGCAAGTGAGGAATCAACTTTGGTTACCTATGACCCACAAGGAAGACCAATTCCTCCACCACCGCCACCGATTATTCCTAACGTCGAAGAAAGTACGGGTTCACATCATGGAGCTCGGGACGAGAGGATGCCACATCTTTGGGGATTTCACGACGGGAGTGATCCACTTTCGGGGACGGAGGTCGAAACCCTCTTGCGGGAACCGGACAACCTACCGAAAGGCCGAATGTTTATCGGCGCCTTATGGAAGATCGCACCTCGACCCAATACATCCGTATGGGTTGATGTTAAATCTGGACATCCCGATTTTAAAAACAGAGAAGTTCTCATTGATGAATGGGCTTGACTATGAGAATTTCAAAAGAACCCTCGATCTTACAAAGGATTCATTCATTTTACTCCTTGAAATGAGTCTTGAAGGATCGGTGAAGATTGCCTGGGATATGACCGATGCTAGTACGAAAAGTTCGGTCACATCGGGAATCACTTAAAGGAATTGTCGATGGTATGGCAAAACTATTCAAAATCTAATTCATCGGCACGGGTTATTTCGAGGGATTAGAGGATGAAAAAAAAAGAAATATAAACAAGCCCTCTATAGCCTTGAGTTCTTGGATATTTGTCATATTGACGAATATATCAAGTTGTTCATCGAATACCGGTGGAAATCCAAGATTGAAGAAAAAGAAGTCGCAAATGACTATTCTTTGCCAAGATCCCGAGTCCCTGGAGAGAAATGCTTATCGGGAATACAAGGGTGGAGTCAAGTAGAAATTGTGGCGGAAAAATGTCTTTCCTAAAGGCCAAGTTATCGAATGGTGCTATCAAGCGACTCTGCGCACAGAATTACAAGAGATTAAGAGGAATTAACAAAGCGGTTCCTCTATGTTGCGTGGATAATGATATCCCAACAGTTGTGGGAGGTCAACCAAGGCGGCACAAGAAGAAGAAGGAGAGAAGCCATCCATACCGCCGAGGAAGCAACAACAAAAGAAGCGGTCTTCATGGAGACCTAGAAGGTTATGGTCAAAACAAAAAGCCCGGTTATAAATGCGGACAAAGACCAAAGACTGCAGAGTAGAGCCTCATCATCGGGTTCTAATCAAGCAACCACCAGCCAATCCAGGAGAAGAACTTTCGGGCGTGCTCACACTAGAGCTAATGAAAGTATCAAAGATCGTAATTCTTGGACATGCGGAGCAAGAGGGCATATCTCAACGGATTGCCCGGACAATCAAAAACGAGGAGTCGATTCGAGGCCACACCGAAATCGAAGAAGGCATTTCTATTATCGTGGATTTAATACGGTGTATCAATTCGAGGATATTCCCTCGGATGAAAGCATCTATGAAGAAGAGATCTATTCGATGATGGAAGTGACTCACTCGAATCGTGAGTGAAGAAGAAATTCTTCAAAGAGAGGCAAATGGAGGATATGTCGATTCCTCTCTAACACGACGGTTTCTCATAAAACTCTTATGAGAATCATGAAGGAAGATCCAAAGCTTCAAGTCTATGATGGATTTACAATTGGAGCTATGGAAAAAGGATTGGATAAAATTTGGTTTCGTAATAGAAAACACCAAATTATCCACAGGGTAACAACCGGAGAATTTGCTATTCCGATGGAGTTTACCAAGAACTGATCGAGATGCGATTGGTCCCTATTAGAGAAATACAAGAGATCAAAAGCAAAGTTAAAAGAGAAGTTGCAAATACACTCTCATGGATTCATATCGGAGCCATAAGAGTAATTATTAAAGCAACATTCAAAGAAGGAATAGATTCTCCTCTTAATCTTGCTTTGTCTTTGACAAGCGAATCTCGCATCTCAAGGATTCATGCCTTGGAGCGATTCTGAGAAATTTGTATGCAAGGAAATTGGCATTTAATGTCTATCCTAGAATTGCATACAATTTGGGAGATCGAGACTTGATGAGAGTCCTAACCCTTCATCAAGATTTCAAAAGAGTCGATTTGATGAAAGAAGGAAACAGGCCTTACTCGATCACATACAAGATTTCCTATGCTCTCTCGAATACCCATCATTCAAAGTATTCTTGAGAAAGAAATTTATTGAAGTCCCAAGAATCTTTGAGGACTTTGCCAGGGTGGTGTTACTAAAATTCATTGAATCTCCAACTATTAAGGAGATTGATATGATAATTCAAGATCAACCAGTCTTCAACAAAAGTCGGAGTCTCGAGTTGAGCCTAGAAGGATGTCTTTCCATCAAGACGAGAATGGTGAGTAGCGTAAAACGTTGGAAGAAAGGAGACCAAGTACGATTCGAGCGCATCCCCGATGTTTTTAAAACAAACAGAGAGCCGAAATGTCCGAAGGATGGCGAGAGGTTGAAGTAATATTCGACATCACTCAAAAGGATAACATTTTTCCTTGTGATGTTTTATATTATCTCCAACAACCAATCGTTGGAAGGTATCCAGAAAGATAGGAGAAATTGAGCTTACTATCACAGGGAGTTGCGGGAAAGGTCCCGAACAATTAATACTGGGAATTGAATTTCTTGAGGAACATAAACCTTGGGAAAGATTATAAGACGGAATGGAGTTCACGAGTGGCTAATAAAAGATACGAGAATCGATGATCACTAGTCCATTCTCCATATACATTTCTATTGGAATGTTATATGTCTTTGAATACAAGGCCGAGTATTTCGCCGCCTATATTGATTCAGTGCTTAGGAATATGTACTTTGCAAGCGGATGTTTTTCCTAAAGAAATTGGAGAATATTTACCAGCCATTGCGGAAGAGATTTCTCTAAAAGGATTCTTATCCTTAACAGGGGAATTAAACAAGCGAGAAATAATGATCGGAGGAGCGGGTAGTACCCATGGTACAAAGTAAAGACGCCACCAATCTATTTCCATGATACATGTGCGAGATATTTTCTTTGGGAAACAATTTCCTACAAACATTCAAGCGGTTCACACAAGAGAACGAGACGAGAAGACTTATTTTCACAACCTTATGTGATCATAAGATTATTGTCCGTGAGATCATGGAAGCATTTTACCGAAAAATGCCCATTAATTTTCACGACAAAGCGCGTGGTGATGAAGCCAAACTTCGCAATCCAAAAATGGCGGATCGAAGGAAATTTGGTGAAGCTTTATTATCCTATAGACAATTTGGTTCCATCCGGAAAGATCGAGAAGATATGGGATAATAACTTGTATTCATTCGTAGTACAAGGAGAAGAACAAGTCACTCTCAGAAGCCATTGCGGAATTATGGATGAGTCTAATGGAGAATCCACAGAGTGATGTAACCATAGAGGAACAAATATCACTCGAGGATATCAAGAAGAAGATTCAAAGGAATTACAATGAAGATCCTTTGGCTTGGTGGGATAAGAAACGAGCTTAAAGCTTCCTTAAAGGTTAAACCTGGAAAGGAGTACGAGTTCGTAAGATTCAAACCAATCCTTATGAACCAGGAAGATCGTGAGGATATGCAAAAGATACTTAAGGAACATCTTGACCTTAAGTTAATTTCACCAGGAGTTTCTCCATACAAAGAGATCCGAGGATTCTTAGTCGAAACCATGGAGAAATCAAAAGAGGAAAGCGAGACTTGTTATTAATTACAAAGGGATTAATAACATTTTGGAGTTCGACGGATACTATATCCCAAGCCAGAGAACATCCGGTTAATCGTATCAAAGGTGCCAAGATATTCTCAAAGTTCGATTGCAAGTCCGGATTCTACCGTTAAGATGGAGGAAGAAAGTAAGAAGTTTGCACTTTCTACACCACAGGGGACACTATATTTGGAACGTGATGCCTATGGGATTGGCTAACGCACCCCGGATATATCAAAGAAAGATGGATAATCTTTTCAAAGATTATTTCGCTTTTTATGTTCGTATATATCGACGACATTTTAATCGCATCAAAGAACATGAAGGAGCATCTCAAACATTTGGAAATATTTTCGGATGTTTGTCACAAAGAAGGATTAGTGCTTTCGGAAAAGAAGGCGTGTCGCAACAAGACAGATTGAATTCCTTGGAATTGAAATCGATGAATCGGAATTATTCTACGAGAATCATATTGTGGAAAAGATACGAGGATTTCCGGATACACTTAAAGACAAGAAGCGAGCTTGAGTTTTAAGGAGTTGTTAATTTTCTTTGGAATGTTTATTAACAATCTAGCATACTACGGGGAAGGTGTTTAGCCCATTACTTAAAAAAGATGCGATATTCAAATGGGAAGATGAACATCAAGAAGAATTAAGCAACTTAAAGAAGTTTGTAAAAAGCTTCCAAAACTTGCGATTCCCAAGACGAGGATGAACGGTTCTTTACACGGATGCCGATGATTGGTGGGTGGGGCGATTCTTACTAAGGTCACACCAAATGAAGAAGTGCCATGCAGATATTGCGGTGGTTTATTCACACCCGTGAAGCAAACAGATGGCATATCAACGAGAAAGAATTCTTTGCGATCGAAAGGCTTTTAAAAAATGGCCGTTATTTTTATGGCTAAGAAGTTTACTTTAAAAATTGATAATTCAAGTGTCAAGGCTTTTACGAAAAATAAAATTGAATCAAAACCAGAAAAGGCTCGATTACTTAGATGGCAAGTTGAATGTCAATATTATGATTATGATATTGTCATTATAAAATCTCATGAAAATATTCTTGCGATTTCTTGACACGAGATGGAAGGACGCGTTCTTGTGAAGTCCTTAAACGAGTAAGACATCTCGAGAAAAAACCTGGAGAGTCTAGAACGAGATTTTGGGGCGCTATGTCTCAATGCATAAGTTGTTGGGCGACTTCAACAGCCGACCGAATCCGTTCTAGTCAAATACGAGCATGCCGGTTCGCTCAAGGACAATTGTTCTTAGCATCGCAAGGGCCTCTCTTCCAGGCCGCATCTCCTATGGTGCAAAAAGGGGCCGAGAGAGTACGGGGCTCTAACCCGAGGTTATGGATTCAAGTACCATAATCACAAGTGTTGCGGTGATGCATCCCCGAGGTGTACAAATCGAATTTAATGTTGAAGCTCCGGTGTCACAACCCGAGTCTTCAAGTCAACCCAAAGACACCTGGGGGAAAAAGAGGGAGAGTTGAATCTTAGGCCACGACAGGCAAAAATCTAAGGTTCAAACGACGAGATTAAGATTTCTCCTATGCGGTATATCGGAGGCAATGGGAGAAACTAGTTACAAGACAAGGTATTAACCCGAGAAAACAATGGTTGATATCTCGGCAAGTATCCCGAGTTTGGATGAAACCAGGAAGTCATCCAAATGAAGTGCGAATGGTATACTTTTGGAGCTTTAGCTTCAATCTATACCGTGTCACCGGATTCCCGAAATCTCAAAATTACCGAAATGGATTGGGGAAGCGATTTACGAGACCTGGGCCAATAATCCACACTTGGCCGAGGAGATATTTTGGAATTGTATTTTATCGGTCGCAGCTCTGAACCAAATGAAGAAAGGCTTTAATGAAGCTTTTCATTTCATCAAGCTAAGAAGACCGGATGGAATGCTTTAAAATATATTAAGGCGACTTCACCGTAAGAAGGTCCATGTTAGTAGGAGCATTTTTACAAGACGAAGCTTCTACCCAGGCGAGCATGGGGTCTTTGGGTTTGTCTAATCAAATGGACAAAGTCAAATATCCATTCAAGTTCTTCCGCAATCGGCGAATGGATCTTTCCTTTTGAATTCGATGACGGATCAACCACGGGGTTTGCGAAGAACTCTTCGAGACCAAAAGAAGAATTCTCCGGGAAAACAAGATTCCTAAGCAAAGAAACTTACCGGAAATTTCGTAACATGGCGCATGTTGTTGGCGTTGGGTCGACCGGATCACAAGCATGCCCCGAACAAAAGGAACCCGAGTTTGGGAAAGGATTCCGACCCAAACCCGACCGACAAGATCATGCGGTGGGAAGGATAAGGGCCCACTCACAAGATGCGTTATCCTCGGGGACCACGTAAACCAAATTTTTAAAAGATTCCCGACAAACATCACATGGGTGAGTCACGAGGAGAAAAAGAAAACCAAATGGCGAGGAAATAATGTGGGATATGACGTAAGCGATGGCGTCATATATACCAAATTTGAAGTCCGATTTGAAGTCCTGGACTTACCTCTATAAAATGCGGATTTGAAGGAAGCTAGGACATCGAACATTTCCTTAGTTTTCTTACAATAAAATCCAGTGAAAATTTGTAATAAGTTTGAGTGTTTAGTTTTAAATTTATGTATTTTCGAGTGCAAGCCTTAATAATGAGAGGCTAAACAAGTTTTCTCCTCCCAAAAGGAGATTACTAATGTAATAAATTTTTCTTTAAGTTCTTAATAAAATAAAGGCTTTTGTTCAACATGTGTTCATAGTGTTCTATTGATCTATCCCTTTGAAGAAATACTTTTACGCCCGGAGTAGGAAACGAACCAAGGCGTCATGTCTTTGAAAGCAGTCTTTGAAGGGGGGCTGGATAACTTGCGATCATCTTCCTTGAGGGTGAGGTTGAACAGTGAGGAGTTGTTTGTCAAACGATCCGGGGCGTAATTTTCCGATCGTGGCGTTGCGAACCACTTAACCCTAGGTGTTTCGGTCAAAAGAGGTATGAATTTTAAGGGATCTATTAATTTTACGGAAGCATGTTGGGCCTGATATGGTCGTAATGGACTATTTCCATTATTGTAGCAGAAGTAAAGTATGGGTATTGGAAGAGATTATTCATAAAACATTAGGTCATCAAATTGAAAGGTTGTTCTAAGAAGAAACCTCGCTATAACAGTTAAATGTTAGAGTTAACGGAGAGTTAACGGAAAGGTACCAAATATGATTAATTTTGGGAACATTAGGTACCAATCTTGATTAGGTTGAAAACAGGGGTATCAAAAGTAAAATTAGGGTATAGATTGGGTATGAAAAATGAAATTATCCCTAATTTTGTTGCATTAAAGGCAGGCCACTAGAAACTGGCTAAGGCTCTTGTCTTGTTTATTGTATTCTTGTTGATTAGTACTATGAAAGCTAGTTCTTGTTTTATATAGTTCTCCGCCTAGCTCACAGGTATTCAAAGACTAGACTAATAGTTAAAAAAGGTGTTTCAATCAGTCTTTTGGAAACTCAAGATATTTGTTTACTTAACAAGTACGACATATATATCATTTATACAAATCAGGGGCGTAGCCAAGGGGTCCTCCCCGGCCCCCCGCGTACCTCAATTATTGTTTGTCCCGTTTTTTCTATAAAAAAATGAAAAAAATATTATATATTTATATATATATATTTTTTTAAGAGGAAAAAATATTTAAGTTAGTGAAAAAAAATTTGGGCTAGGGGTACTCAGGCGGGTTTGCTACGCCCCTAATACAAATACATCAACTTGATTACAATAATGCGAAATTTCATGATCTACAGGTACATCCATAGCAGTAGAAGACACATTTACTATACTCTTGTGTTTGTCAAGGAGATGTGCTGAAGATGTGCGTTCAATAATTGATATGGCCCCATCAACATGTTGATTGGTCATTCTTTTAAGCTCACATAAAAAATTTGAAGATACAAAAACAAAAACCTTTTCTGGTGCACAAATTATTCCATTTAAAAGTCACATTTATAAAATAAGAAATAAACAAATTAGATAATGTCAGCGTAATGTTTGGCCTCTTTCTCTTATACACCTTGTACTAGCCATATAATTGGAATTCAGAAAAATCGCAAGTTATCGAAGCCGACCACGTGAGGGTTAAAACAGGCCAGCATGAACCTTCGGCGTCTTCAAGATGGTACGTAATCGTCAATTACAAGATTACTGTCACACTCTTCAAGATGGTACGTAATCGTCAAGTACAAGATTACTGTTACACTTTGTTGGTAGGATGGTTCACTGTTTTCAGAAAATTACTAAGTGTATGTTTAGGATATTTTAGGCTAGTCGAGGCGTGTATTCAATATAGTCTCCGCAAGACGAAAACGCCTTGTATTCGAAGTGCTTACGGTTTCAGCGTTTGTCCCTAAGATACAACGACTATTATATATTTCGACTTAGCAGCACTTTGCAAAAGCCAAAACTACAGCGAACTAAAGTGTCTGGAACTTTCAAGCCATGAAGGAAATGAAATCAATATGCTGATGCAAACGACTCGTTTTTTAGGCTTGTATTTTCGTGTCTGATTTCATCTGCAGGGAGTTCGTATTTATATGCATCAAGGTGCCCGATAAAAAGGACATGTCTTTCGGCTCGAAAAGACATGTCTACAGCCAAAAACTGCACGTGGTTGCTCGAACATGTGCATCTGTTCAGACGTGCGCGGAGACGTGCGCGTCCGCGCACATCTGCGCGCGATAGGTTATGCTCCATGTATCGTAGTGCGCGCTAGCTCCATGCATTGCGCGCTCGCGCACTCTAGTTGGAAGTCTTTAATTAAATAATTAAAATTAATTAATTAATTTTAAAGGGTTTAAATAAATTTGGTCCAAAAAATATAAAGACCTTGAAGCCCAAGCCCAGGCCCAAGCCCGCGACCCTCGATCCTCGACCCACGACCTAGACCCGGGCCGAGCCGAGCTGACCGGCGGGCGGGCGGCACGAGTGTGTGTTTTGAACCAAACCCACAAGTATGTAAGTCCTCACCCCTTTAAAAACTTGGGTGCTCCCAAGGGCCCAAACCCATATGTCCAACTTGGGATTTATAAAGTGAGCAAACTTTGGTTTTTTCTCCTATGTGGGACGGAGCATTTCTCTTTCCCCATATTTTCCATACCATTTTCTTGTTTTAAGTGACTAACTTCTAGCATTAATTTCTCATTCACCCGGAATTGGTTTTTAGAAATTACAAATGTTATTCTCATGTACTCACTTAGTAGAATTTTTACAAATAATTTAATTCCAATTTTCACTAATGAAAACTACTTAAATATTTGGTCAAAATCGGGTCAACACCTATTTTACACACCAAATTCCCATAATCCCCCACATGAAATTAATGCATGCGTGTATGCGATTAAACTTGAAAGTCTCGTGAATCATTATCGCATCTGGATAGGTAGCTTGTGGCTTTGAACCTTCCTTAGTAAAATACTATCGGATTTTCTAGCTTGCTTAGTGACGCGGTATCTTGAACTACTCAGCCGTTTGTGTAAACCAAGACAACAGTACTTGCACAATAACAATTCTAACACTGGTTATTCTCACATTGTGTCCATTTCGGCCCTGGACCATATCTTAGATTCATAAGTATTTCTTTGAAGCTGCCATTACTTCTCACTTATGTAGGTGATCTCCTATTAAAGAGTATCCTGTCATACTTCACCTTTCGTTATAGGAATCATTAAAAGTCTTAAACTTAACCTCACCACATTTAGAAGGTTTCTATTTTACTTGGAAGTTTTGGGAATGAGCTAACACATTTTTCAAGTGTTCAGCTGAACATTCATAACTTAGTTGTCCCATTGAACCAAGGTCTTGGGATCTCCAATTCACGAGGTTGGGTTACCGCTATGAACCTTCTTTATTTTGTGGATTTTAAACTCATTCCCCTTAACAATTTATATAATTGATCTCGATTAATGTCTTTTGTAAGCGGATCCGCAACGTTATCCTTTGACTTCACGTAGTAAACCGAAATAACCCCATTCGAAATCAACTGTCTAATGGTACTGTGTCTTCGACGTATATGTCTAGACTTACCATTATACATACTACTTTGTGCCCTTCCAATTGTTGATTGACTATCATAATGTATCAAAACAGTAGGCATCGGATTATTCCAACAAGGAATATCCTCTAAAAGTTTCTAAGCTATTCTGCTTCTTCTACAGCTTTATCTAAAGCAATGAACTTGGATTCCATAGTGGATTGAGCTATGCATGTCTGCTTAGAAGACTTCCACGACACCGCTCCTCCACCTATTGTGAAAACATATCCACTTGTGGACTTGGAGTCTTTTGTATCTGATATCCAATTTGCATCACATTATCCTTCTAATACTGCTAGATATCTCGTATAAAGTATTCCATAGTTCATGGTATACTTTAAATATCTAAGCACCCTTGTCACGGACTTCCAGTGATCCGTACTCGGGTTACTTGTGAACCTACTTAGCTTACTCATTGAATATGTGATGTCTGAACGTGTATAATTCGTTAAGTACATCAGACTGCCAATTACCCTTGCATATTCTAGCTGAGAAACTGGTTTGCCTCTATTCTTGGATAAGTGTAGACTTAGATCTACAGGTGTCTTAGCCGGAGGACTATCAAAAGCATTGAACTTTCTAAGTATGCTTTTCGACATAATTGTATTGTGACAAGACAATTCCATCTGAAGTTCTAGAGATTTTAATCCCTAATATAACATCAGATAATCTCATATCTTTCATGTCAAAGTTCTTCTTTAACATGTTCTTAGTATTCATGATTAAATCATGACTACTACCCATAATCAACATATCATCTACATAAAGGCATACTATGACGTAATTATTTGCAGTACCTTTAATGTAGACACACTTGTCACATTCGTTGATCTTGAAACCGTATGACTTCATAATTAAGTCAAACTTTTCATGCCATTGCTTAGATGCTTGTTTTAGTTCATAAAGTGACTTAACAAGTTTACACACCTTTTTCTCTTGACCGGGTGCAATGAACCCCTCGGGTTGTTCCATATGAATCTCCTCGTCAAGCTCACCATTCAAGAAGACAGTTTTAACTTCTATTTGATGTATCTCAAGGTTATGCAAAGTTGCGAGTAATGAGAACACGAATGGACATAATCCTCGTGACAGAGAAGAATATGTATCGAAAAAGTCATATCCCTCCTCTTGTCTAAACCCTTTAGCTACCGAACGGGTTTGTACTTATCTATAGTTCCATCTGCTTTATACTTTATTTTAAGGATCCACTTGCATCCCAAAGGTTTGCAACCCGGTGGGAGATCAACCAACTCCCAAGTTTAATTTGCATGATGGAATCTATTTCATTATTAATAGCTTCTTTCCGAGAGAGGAGCTTCGGACTAGACAAATCTTCTTGAATAGTTCTAGGTTCATTTTCTAACATATAAGTTAGAAAATCGGACCAAAAGACTTAGCTACTTTTGTCATTTCTATCGCGTCTTGGTTCCTCTTCATCATCACTTTGAGATAACCTTGCGCTTTCATAAGTTTGTTTACTCGAACTTTCTTCTTTCCTTTCTTTATTCGGAAAGATATTCTCGAAGAGTACACCATTCCTTGATTCAATGATCATACCTTCATTTATATCAGGAATAGCTGACTTGTGCACTAAAAAGCGATATGCACTACTATTGTTAGCATATCCAATGAAAACACAATCGATCGTCTTTGGACCAATTCTAACTTGTTTAGGCTTAGGTACTTTGATTTTAGCCGAACACCCCCGCACTTTGAGGTATTTATATGACGGTTTACATCCTTTTCATAACTCATATGGAGTTTCATTTTTACCTTTGTGTGGGATCTTGTTAAGAATGTAGTTTGCAGAAAGTATGGCTTCCCTCCACAAGTTTTGGGGTAAGCCAGAACTTATCAACATTGCATTCATCATCTCCTTAAGAGTACGATTTTTTGCATTCTGCAACTCCATTTTATTGAGGTGAGTAGGGAGCAATCGTTTGATGAATTATACCCGCTTTCGAGCAGAATTCTTCAAACGGAGCAACATACTCTCCGCCTCTATCACTTCGAATCATCTTAATTTTCAAATTAAACTGATTTTCAACTTCATTCTTATAAGTCTTAAAAGCTACTAAAGCTTCATCTTTGATTTTCAAAAGATATACATAGCAATATCTTGTGCAATCGTCAATGAACGTTATAAAGTACTTTTTCCCACCTCGAGTATACACAAGTTTTAAATCACACACATATGTATGAATTAACTCGAGTGGTTTGGTACTTCTCATTACCGAATGAAATGGTGCTTTGGCCAATTTTGCTTCAACACAAATTTCGCATTTGTCTTGTGAATCGGTTTTAAACGTAGGTATTAATTCCAGATTCACTAACCTTTTAATTGTGTTGAAGTTTACGTGTCCTAATCTATCATACCATAAATTAGAACAATCCAACAAGTAAATAGAAGTAATAGTTTTATTCTTCGCCTCTTGGTGGAAAACAGACATTACAGACATCTTAAAGAGCCCTTTATCAAGGTAGCCCTTACAAAGAAACTGACCATTCTTGGTCATTATAAACTTGTCGGACTCAAACACTAGTCTAAACCCGGCCTTACTAAGAAAAGGACCAAAAACCAAATTCTTGCGGATATCCGAGACATGCAACACATCCACAAGCATAAGCTCCTTTCCAGAAGTCATCTTGAGCACAACCTTGCCAAGCCCCACGATGTTGGAAGTCGAAGAGTTTCCCATGAAAAGCTTCCTTCCATTTATCGGAGTGTAGGAGGAGAACATCTTCTTGTCGGCACCAATGTGATGAATAGCTCTGGTATCTATCCACCACTCCCTTGGGTTATCCACCATATTGGCTTCAAACACAACGACAGTGAGATCGAGCTCCGACATGTCTATTGGAACAGGCTTGTCCTCCATCACATTGGCTTGTTGGTTGCCATTTTGATTGCCTTTTTTCGGGTGTCGGCAATTCTTGGCCATGTGGTTCGGTTTGCCATAGTTTTAACAATTCCCCTTCAATTTTTTGGTCTTTCCCTTGTCTTTTCCGGAATGCTTTCGTTTCTTGCTAGTGCTTGATTTAGCAAGATTGGCCTTGGCCTCAATTCCATACTTACTGGACTTCACTTTGGATTTTTGGTTGTCTTCCTCAATCCGAAGCCAAACAATCAGATCCTCAAGTCCCATTTCTTTGCGCTTGTGCTTGAGGTAGTTCTTGAAATCTTTCCACAATGGTGGCAACTTTTTGATTATTGCAGCCACTTGGAAAGACTTGTTCCAAAATCATCCCCTCAGGAACTAAGTCGTGAAGTGTGATTTGAATCTCTTGGACTTGGCTGATCACCGTTTTGGTATCAACAATCATGAAATCCAGAAATTTGCCGACAACAAATTTCTTTGTGCCGACATCTTCTGTTTTGTATTTCTTCTTGAAAGAGTCCCATAACTCTTTTGACGTTTTGAACGAGCTATAGAAGTTATAGAGGGTGTCGTCTAGATCGTTCAAAACATAATTCCGACACATAAAATTGATGTTATGCCAAGCATCCATAGCGATTCTCCGTTGGTTGTCTGATTCTTCATCGCCAACGGTAGGGGGGTCCCCCTTCAGGAAACGGGACAGACACAACGTAGTGAGGTAGAACAACATCTTTTGTTACCAGCGTTTGAAGTCAACACCGGAGAACTTGGTCGGTTTTTTGCCGTGAGCAGGTGCAGCAGCCATCGGAGTGAACGAAACTGAAGCCATCGTTTTGAAACAGAAATTCATCTTGCGATTGTTGGTAGAGTGGTTTACTGTTTTCAGAAAATGGCTAAATGTTTAGGATATTTTAGGCTACTCGAGGCCTGCATTCAATACAGTCTCCACAAGACGAAAACGCCCTGAATTCGAAGTGCTTACGGTTCCGACGTTCATCCCTAAGATACAACGATAATTATTTGTTTCGACTAGCAGCACTTTGCAAAATTTGAAACTACAGCAAACTAAAGTGTCTGAAACTTTCAAGCTATGAAGGAAGTGAAATCAATATACTGATGCAAATGACTCGTTTTTTAGGCTTGTATTTTCGTGTCCGATTTCATCTGCAGGGGGTTCGTATTTATAGGCATCAAGGTGCTCGATGGAAAGAACATGTCTTTTGGCTCGAAAAGACATGTCTATAGCTAAAAATGCACCTAGTTGCTCGAACAGGTGCATCTATTCAGGCGTGCGCGTCCGCGCACACCTGCCCGCGCGACAGGTCATGCTCCATGTATCGCAGTGCGCGCGCTAGCTCGTGCGCGGTGTGTTGCGCGCCTGCGCTCTCCAGTTGGAAGTTTTTA
Organism: Rehmannia glutinosa; assembly: GCA_016081115.2. Lineage (NCBI taxonomy): Eukaryota > Viridiplantae > Streptophyta > Magnoliopsida > Lamiales > Orobanchaceae > Rehmannia > Rehmannia glutinosa. The sequence goes on along the minus strand of JABTTQ020001071.1, from coordinate 7,812 downwards.
ATTAATTAATTAAAATTAATTAATTAATTCTAAAGGATTTAAATAAATTTGGTCCAAAAAATATAAGGGCCTTGAAGCCCAAGCTTAGGCCCACGACTCGGGCTAGGCCGAGTCGAGCCGGCGGGCGAGTGCGCGCGTGTTTTGAATCAAACCAACAAGCATGTAGGTCCTCACCCCTTTAAAAACTTGGGTGCCCCCAAGGGCCCAAACCCATATGTCCAACTTGGGATTTATAAAGTGAGCAAACTTTGGTTTTTCCTCCTATGTGGAATGGAGCATTTTCTCCTTCCCCACATTTTCCATTTTTCATACCATTTTCTAGTTTTAATTGGCTAACTTCTAGCATTAATGTCTTTTTCACCCGGAATTGGTTTTGAGAAATTCTAAATGATATTCTCATCTATTCACTTAGTAAAAATTTTACAAATAATTTAATTCCATTATCCACTAATAGAAATGACTTAAATATTTGGTCAAAATTGGGTCAACACCCATTTTACACACCAAATTCCAACACACTCTTTGTTGAACTAGTAAGAAACACGTGCTCCGCACGTGATCCATATGAATTTATTAAAATTTAAATAACTTTATTGGTGAACATTTTAAATTTCTTTACAAATAAATATGTACTAATTAAATACTTGGATTATTAAAATTGAAATACTTCAAAGTATTTTAATATACATTTTGTTTTTTGTAATTACAAATCTACATGAACGATTAAGGAAAATCTTTTAAAAAACTCAATACAACAAAAAAACTAAATTATTATAACAACAAAATAAGGTTTCATATTAGCTTATCATATTAATCAATCTTTTGTGATAGTTTAATGGCTATGAAAGTATTTTTCTTAATTAATTTGAGAACTTTTTTAAAATTAGATGCATTATGCACGATTATTCGGTAATTCATGGGCTAAAAATTGATATATCACAAGTTATTACATTAATTAAAAATCTAATGAGTTGGGAAGAATGGAAGAGAGGGTATAAATCTAAAAATATTGGAATACTCAAATAGTATCAACATCCTTACAAAGTGTAACGACCCGATTTTAAAAATACAAGTAATTAAATAAAGGAACTATAAAAGAATATCTTTTATAAAACAAAGTCTATAATTAAAAATTTTATATCTAAATAAATAAAAATATTTTATATCAAGAAATATTGTCCATTAAAAATAAAACACCTTACAATTACAATAGATCAAAATTATCAATAAAATGAAGTTTTCCTAAAATTTTCAAATTAAACAAAAATCGTTGACTTCACATCCATTTCCAATCCTCGCTCGGGCTCCTCAACCTGAAAAGTTTTAATAAAAATGGGGTGAGCTTTCAACTCGCTTCCGTGGGGACACGTTTGTCATAATTAAATACATCAATAGGCGTAATCGTAAATATTCAACATATAATTTTTCCTCTATAATTTTCCTCCGAATTTTTACTTTATAGATCGCGGGCTACCCCGAGGATTCTTTTGATCCTGCAAACATGATTTCCTCTTTCCACGTTGCACATAAACGAAAACACATATATGAAATATTTAATAATGACAAACAATACTTGAATAGAAATATCCCCACCTCAATATTTGCGTAGTAACTAAAACGATTATTCTAATCCTCTTGATTCTCGATATTTGAATCTGATTTGTAGAGAAATGGGGTGAAGTTTGTGAAGGAAAATTCTCAATTTATAGAGTTGAATTATGGAATTTATGATTGAAAATTAAGTTCATACATTAAAAATTATAACCCTTCACCTTTCATATTCTTTTTAATTAAGTTTGAGTCCTTCTAAATTCATAACTCAAATTTTATTAAATGTGGCAATTAAAATTATATTTTTCTGATTAATAAAATTATAATTCATATAATAATAATAGAAAAATACGGGATATTACATACTATCCCCTCCCTTAAAAAATTTCGTCCTCGAAATTCGTTGTCTTAACAAAGTTCATAGAAAATAGTGTCATTTTTTTTTTTACACGAGGAATTTTTGTCTAATGTTGAAAGTACGCGTTTTGCTTTTTAAAAAAATGATGACTTGAGTTTATAAAATGTATTTTTAAAACTTGTTAATATAAAATATTTCATGAATAAAATAAATAGCGTGACATAATAAATTGCGTTTGAGGAATCCGACGAGATATGGCGGAGGTGGATGTCACTAGATAATTTTCTTTTAAAATTTGAAAAGATATATTTTTTTCCAAGTCTAAAACTAAACTTGAACGACTCCGATTTTCAAAAATACAAGTAATTAAATAAAGGAACTATAAAAGAACATCTTTTATAAAACAAAGTCTATAATTAAAAATTTTATATCTAAATAAATAAAAATATTTTCTATCAAGAAATATTGTCCATTAAAAATAAAACACCTTACAATTACAATAGATCAAAATTATCAATAAAATGAAGTTTTCCTAAAATTTTCAAATTAAACAAAAATCGTTGACTTCACATCCACGCATGAAAAGTTTTAATAAAAATGGGGTGAGCTTTCAACTCGCTCCGTGGGGACACGTTTGTCATAATTAAATACATCAATAGGCGTAATTAAATATTCAACATATAATTTTTCCTCTATAATTTTCCTCCGATTAAAATTATAAGACAAATGGCTACCCCGAGGATTCTTTTGATCCCAGACACCTATTTACGGTCCCCGACTAACATGATTTCCTCTTTCCACGTTGCACATAAACGAAAACACATATATGAAATATTTAATAATGACAAACAATACTTGAATAGAAATATCCCCACCTCAACTCGTTATAACCGCGTAGTAACTAAAACGATTATTCTAATCCTCTTGATTCTCGATATTTGAATGAGTTTGTAGAGAAATGGGGTGAAGTTTGTGAAGGAAAATTCTCAATTTATAGAGTTGAATTATGGAATTTATGATTGAAAATTAAGTTCATACATTAAAAAAATTATAACCCTTCACCTTTCATATTCTTTTAATTAAGTTTGAGTCCTTCTAAATTCATAAGATTAAATGTGGCAATTAAAATTATATTTTTCTGATTAATAAAATTATAATTCATATAATAATAATAGAAAAATACGGGATATTACACAAAGAGTGAGCGATATCACTTTAACTACAAACTCGTATAAAAAAATTAAAATTTATTAAATTACTTCTTTACCAAAATCAAGAATAACCTTGTGACTTTCTTTGTAATTCTTATTTCTCGGAAAACATATAAAATAAAGGTTAATATTATCCTGGTATGATCATGTGCTTACTTTTTTCATTATCTCTAACTTCTTCAATTAAAGAAACGCAACTCAAAACAGATATTAAAGTACAAAATATGTGCCAAAAAGAATAAGACTTTTCATAAAGAGTCCTAATTCTAATGCAAAGTGAATATTTTTATTATAACACTTAAACTTAAAGTTATAGCAATCCATTTATTTTAAGTGTCGTATTTAAAATAATAAACCTTAACCCAATATGAAAACTATTCCATTTTTGTCATTAAGAGTTATGTTTTTAAATGAAAAAAGTGATAACTTAAAATCTAAATTTTGAAACTTTATCCAATCGATACAAAATACATTCACTTAATAAACAATTAAACCAAAAATAGTTAAAAACAAAAGTTATCAATTTTCACATTAAGTCAAACTTCAACAATTAAATATAATACTTATTAAGTTTTAGATTTGAAAATTACTTTACAAAAACTGATGTCTTTTAAAAGAATCACTAACTCAATTAGTTTTAGAAATATATATTATACTATTATAGATGATACTTGTAGTTGAATTTGACTCTTTCTATTTATTATGAAATATATTGTTGTGAATTTTCTAAAATATATAGTTATACAAATTATAATTATTTGTATTATGCTAAAATTAATTTTTATTTATTTTATTGTTGTAATATATAACTACCCATGCCTTTTCATAAAACAATAATGCATTTATGGAAGAACACGAATATATATAGTACTTTAAGCTTTATTTAAAAAAAAGTGCTAAAAATTTATATTTCAATTAGCCAAAAATCCCTCAACTATCCTCTTTCCCCTCCTTTGGCCCGTAGAATTCACAGTACTTGGCACAAAACATGGTCATTTCGCTCCAGTTTAGTATTATATATGAACACTGTTAATTTGATACATAAATAGTACTATGAATATTATATTGATACCTAATTAATATGTAATCTAATAAATACCAAAGTTTGACACATGTATCAAACCATTTCATATTAAAAATTTCTTTCATTTATTTATTTTATTAAAATTTCATATATATTTATTTAAACACTTTTTATTTCTAATTTTTGTCACATATTTTTTTATATGCTTCATTTTGTAAAAGTTTAAGATATTTTATACTTGGATTTTATAATAATTATTGTGTTTAGGCTTGAATCTTTATTACTTTTTAAATTTTCTTCAACAATTTCTTGCAATGATACATATATCATTTTTAGCTCTTTACTTTTAATCTTTGAACCTTTTATATGTTTTATTTGGTTAAACACGAAACTATCTTTTAATAACGAAAATCTTAAATATTTGAACAATATCCCATAATATAAGTAGTAAATAAATATTTTTAATCGAATAGAAGTGACTGAAATTATAATAAAATTTGAATAAAGAAATAATTTTGACATTGACTATGGAATAATATATTTTATGTCTAATCAAAAGGTTTCAAGAAACCATCCAACAATTCACACTTTTAGTATAAGCATAGATAAATATATAGAAAAACAAAGTATAAGTATAGTATAGATATTTAGACATTGATAAAGAAAATTATTTAAATATATTTATTTGGTTCGTGAATTTATCATAAGTATCAACTGTTTTTTAATTTTTATAATCTTTCAGGAGGGTAATTTTTAACTCGCAATCAACTGTCACTGAAAAATTCAAATTAATATGTATTTAATGACTTCTAAAATATTTCTTCAAATTTTGTTAATAGGAAATATATGTCAATTTTAACTCTATCACACTTAATTTTTCTTTTAATTACTAACAATAATTTATATCATTCTTTTTTGTCATTAAATCATACATATTCTATTGACATTATAAATTGAAATCATATATATCTTAATAAAGAATAATCACTTTAAACCCATAGTTTATGATGTGAGATATAAATATTATTTTGTAAAAGTCATATTGTTATCCATATTTAGAGTCCAAAAGGACATTTGTTTTGTCGCAAATAAAATGCTCCATCTTTCTTCTTCATGTTCTTTGTTAATTTCTTTTGTATTTTCGCCCATTAATATTTTAGGCGATGCAAAATTAAAAGCACAAGGAAACAACTAAAATGGAAAAAAAGATTACCCTTTATTATACCTCCACATTAAATACTAAAAATTTATCTCGTTAAGGTAGAAAGTGTTGCTATCATCCAGGTTTAGCTTACTTTTTATTTTTATTTTTTTTTTGAGCAGGAAATTTTTATATTATTTTTTAATATACTTGCTTTAAAAGAATATTTATTTCGCTGCATAAAATTTGTTTGGTTTTTCTTCATTTTTTTCTTTGTCATTTTTTTTTGTACTTCCCTCCTATTTTTGAAACCATAAAAATAAAAGAATGCACATGAATACATTTCAAATAAAACAAAGACAGCTCTTATTTTATATGCTCTTTGTTATACCTCCACATTAAAAAATATATTTTTATCTCATGATTAGTTTAGATATATTTCCATCATCAAGGTTTAGTTTATTTCTTGACTTTTTTTATTTGAGCGTGATATTATTATATTATTTTAAATATGTTTTTTTTAAATTTATTATGATAATGATGGGATTGTCTTATTAAAAAAACATCCTCAAAATTATTATATATATATTTGACTCTAAATTAAGATATAAAATATTAAAGGGTACATCCGTTAAAAATTTAGAGATAGATTTGATAGTTCAAGAGTATTTGCATCGCAACCATAAACGAAATTCATGGATCATTTTATGTTGCCCTCTTTTTTCATTTAATCAACACTTCTATGATTAGAATGTTTTTTTTTCTATTTCAATTGTAGTTTCATATTTCATTTTCCTCTAAAATTATAATAAATATATTTTAATTGTTTAAAAAAAAAATTATAAATATACAACTTTGCATAATACTCAACTTTAAACCATTAAAATTCTATTATACAAAGTCTTCTATATATGCTTATAACATATTGTTGGAAAGCTTTCGGAATGTAGTTTAATATGAAACTGGTATTATTTTAAACTTCAAGATACATTAAAAGAAAACATAAGAAAAAATTGGGATATAAAAGGTCACTTGTCTTGTAACTAAACAAAAACTAAATAAATACCAAATTACTTCATTACCACCCTAAAATTAACTATGTTAAAGGGATACTTTTGTCCAATCAAAAGTTTCAAGAAACCTTTCAACCTATTCACACTTTTATAGTATATATATATATATATATATATATGATATGGATCAAATAGGTCCTCCTACTTGGGGTGAGTCCATGGGGACACATCCTAACCATAGATCAACAATTTTGGGTGGTCCAGATTTTTACGGCTTTATTATGTTTATTTTTTTGTTTCAGCAATTAAAAAGGGTTTAATTTGTGTGAAGCCCCGATTTTTCGGCTATTAATTGATCCTCATTGTTTATTTTTTTTACCGTTGACGGGTAATTATTAATAATATAAATTTTGTACTTTATTTCATTTTTTTAATTACTTGTGATCATGATCATCATTAATTCCATTCATTTATGATCACTTGATTGATCATTATTACTATTTTTGTATTTATTAGTCACCTTAGAATTTTAAGAGACTATGTATTTTAGAGACTTTTACCTTATAGAATTAAGATTTTGATTTAGATTAAGTGATCATGAGACTTACAAGTGATCAAGGAAATCACTAAATATTTTGGAGATTGATATATTTCATCTATTATCATCAAATTTGGGACAAAAAAATATATGGAATTACCATATTGCCCTCATAGTGAAGGCCATGGTGATGATTTGGAGTAGAAATATCATCCAACTCTTGTACACTTACACCTTATATTAGTCATTTTGTGTATAATTATACCATTAATTCAAATATTATACACATCATCTCATACATCAATTCTTTATTATTAATTTTGCCAACATGTTGGAAGTCTTCCAACATTCCTTCTCATCCCATACCTTTGACCACCCTTTTGTCTCCATGCAAGAGACAAATTACAAGACACAAATTTAACAAAAAATCTCTCCTCTCTCCCCCATTTGACGGCCAAGAGGCCATTTTGCACAAAAATTTATCAAAACTTTTATCCAACACATTTTAATTCTCAAGCAAATTCTCCTCCTTCCTTCTCTAACTTCTCTCTAACCTCATTCACATCTTCAAATCTTCAAACAAAATTCATTCATATCTTCAAACCTTCAAACACCAACTCTTCACATCTTCAAATCTTCAACATAAGTTCTTCATATCTTCAAGTACCACTTCTTCATATCTTCAAATATTCAAACACAAGTCCTTCACATCTTCAAACCCATCTTCATAACTCCAAGAACATCTTCTTCCTAACATCAAACATACTTCCTTTCTTCAAACATCTAAACCAAAACAAACAATCTTACCACTTAAAACTCAAAAATTCGAACACCCTCTTTCCTCAAAGTAAGAAATTTCACTCCTCAATTCAACTTAAATTCTTCCTACTCATCACCTTCTTTTTTTAACTTAAGTTTATATTTTGAATTTTGAGGTACTTAGAAGACCACTTGGAGACATGCATGCATGGTGATG
>JABTTQ020001070.1:0-198744 GCA_016081115.2 Rehmannia glutinosa | reverse complement strand
GTACACGATGAAATGTCATGTTCGCTTTACTCAAACATGTTATGATCACGATTATATTAACAAATGATACGAGGTTGTTTTATTTTTTTTCAATGAACAAAACACTAAGTACCCCAAAAATCAACAGATGAAGAGAATCAGGCTAGCTATTAGGAAGAACGCTAATAGTTGGAAGGGATACCCGCTAGAGATTGATATGGAGAGGTATTTGAATTGTGAATGGGAAGAAGGTGAATGCATAGGGACTTATGTTACAAGGATGCATCGGGAATGGTACAAGATTAGGGATGTTGTTGGGGCTCTAGTGAGTTCCAAGCTACTAGGAGGCGACGAGTCGAGTCGACTCCGGAATGGAGATTGGAGGCAGAGAAATTGTATGTTGATTTGTTGAGGTATGATGAGGCTAAGAACAAGCTTAAGATCAACTATGGGGCATTTACTGCCATATTATATGGTAAGTGGATAGATTCACTGCTAGATGAGGATAAAGAGGAAGAAGACTCTGAAGAAGAAGAGATCCTAAGAGGACCCCAAGAGGATGACTATACATGGATGATTAAGTTATTTATTTTGGTTTAGAATATATAGATATGCATGAATAAGATGGACTTTGTCCAACCCTAGTAGATTGTTTATTTCATTTCCCTTTTATTATTTCAAAGTTGATTGTTATATTATGAAGTTGATGAATAAAATATTTTCTTTAAGGTTTATTTTTTTCGCCTACGATAGTATTTATAATTTTGCTTTGAAAACTCAAAAAAAAAAAAAAAAAACTAAATTATAACTGTACAGATCCGCAATTTTTTTCAAAAAAAAAAACGAAAAAAAAAAATTATCGGAAAAAAAAAAAGGAAGGAATCGAAATTTGTATCTCTACAAGTCTGCAGTTTTTTTTTCAAAAGATGTTTATGTATAATTGTGCATTTTTTTACCTAGGGAAATGATAGGGACCTAATATAGACATAGCATGTACTCGTTGATTTGAGGTTAATTGCTCCTTTTGCCTAAGTTATGAACTTCTATGGAATTTAAGCGATGTCTTGTTTCATTGGTTATAGGATGGCCCCACCTAGGAGAGATCTCCCAAATCAAGGCAACTTGGAGAACCTTGTGGCTAACTTGACCACAATCGTGCAAGGGCTAGTTCAAGAAAACATGTCCAATGCTCGTAGAATGGCCATAATCACCCAACAATTACCGACAATACCTCGCAAGTCGTGGAACAATTTCGGCGTTATAGCGCCCACCCTCACTGGGCGAGAGGACCCTTCTTCGTAGTGGAAGAATGGATTGAGAACTGGAGGGCATATTTGATTTGATTGCATGCACGGATGCGCACCGAGTCTCTTGCGCCATCTTCCAACTCAAACAAGATGCTAGACATTGGTGGGATTCTCATCGCCGCACCATAACAAACGAAAGAGAGGAGGCAATGACTTGGGATGAATTCAAGAACCTCGTGATCCAACAGTTCTTCCCACAGACATATAGGGACAAAAAAGAGAGGGAATTTCTGGATCTAACACAAGGAAACATGTCAGTGCTCGACTACGAGCGTAAGTTCAATCAGTTATCTCGCTATGCCACCCATTTGGTTGATACGGACCGGAAAAAGGCAAAGAGGTTCGTGGCAAGCCTACGCCCGGAACTAAGTGGCGTGCTAAGTGTTTTGGGAGAGGTGACATATGCTCAGGCAGTAGACCGGGCTCGAACAGTGTCTGTGAATATGAATTTGGATGGGAACCTCCGCAAGGCAATTGAGGCGCCTAAGAGGAAATGGGAAGGCCCTAGCCGGACTAGGACTAGCGGGGAATCGAGAATAAACAGGCTAAGACCGGAGGGAACCCTACACCCCAACCACCAAAGGAGAAACCACCATGCTCTAATTGTGGCAAAAATCACGTTGGGGAGTGTTTGTTTGGAAAGAATGCTTGCTTTCGGTGCAAGAAGGAAGGGCATAAAGCTTGGGAATGCCCTAAGAATGAGGAAGCGCCGACAGGCACGGGTTAGAAGAAAACAGGAGGAAAGCTAGGATGTTTGCTATGACGCAAAAGAAGAAGCAGAGGAAGAATCGTGTACAATGTCCTGTATGCTAACCGCTTTCTTCTATACCTTTTTGCGCTTTTTATCATCGTGCCACGCATTCTTTTATATCTGCAAAATTCTATGCCTTAACTGGACGTAAGAAAGAGATAGTAGACGAATCACTTGAGGTTAGCCTGCCATCAGGAAAATCGATACTTACTGACTCAAAGGTTAAGGGCATAGATGTCAACATAGGTGGAAGGGACTTTAAGGCAGATACATATATTATTGACATGAAGGATTTTGATGTAATTTTGGGTATGGACTGGCTTAGCAAGTATCAAGCAAGCATCAAGTGCTTAGAGAGGGAGATAGCCTTGAAGTTGCCTGGAGATGAGGAGATAAAGTTCTACGGCACTAAGACAAGGACGGTGCCTCGTGTTATATCAGCAATGGAGACGCTGAAAGCGCTAAAGAAGGGAAATTGCCAGGGGTATTTGGTAAACATAGTAGGCTCACCCTTAGAGCTAACCCCCGCTGATGTACCAATCGTTGGGGAATTCTTGGATGTGTTTCCAGAAGATTTACCGGGTATTCCACCGGATCGACAAGTGGAGTTCACAATAGATTTGGTATCTGGGGCAGCACCGGTATCCAAGGCACCCTACCGAATGGCACCCAAGGAACTACAAGAATTGAAGGCGCAGACGAGGAGTTACTCGAGTTAGGTTCATCCGCCAAGCGTGTCCCCATGGGGAGCACCGCCTATTTGTAAAGAAAAAGGATGGAACGCTAAGGATGTGTATTGACTATCGGGAATTGAACCGCCTTTGACAATGAAAAATAAGTACCCACTACCTAGGATCGAGGATCTTTTCGACCAACTAAGAGGCGCAAGCACATTTTCTAAGATCGACTTGAGGTCCTATCACCAACTAAGGATTAAGGATAGTGATATCCCAAAGACAAATAAGGACGCGCTACGGACACTACGAGTTTGTTGTAATGCCGTTTGGTTTGAGCAATGCCCCAAGAAGTGTTTATGGACTTGATGAATAGGGTGTTCCATCCCTTTTTGGATAAATTCGTCATAGTCTTCATCGACGATATATTGGTATTTTCAAAGAGTAAGGAACAACACGAAGAACACTTGAGGATAGTGTTAGAGACGCTTCGCAAGGAGAAGTTGTATGCGAAGTTCAAGAAATGTGAATTTTGGTTGGACAGAGTCGTGTTTCTTGGGCATGTGGTGATCGCCAGGGATCGAGGTTGATCCGATCAAGGTTGAGGCATCAACGAGTGGAAAGCCCCGACAAATGCGAATGAAGTACGCATTTTCTAGGTTGGCGGGCTATTATCGAAGATTCATTGAGGGTTTCTCAAAATTAGCCGCACCTATGACGCGTTTAACCAGAAAAGGAGAGAAGTTTGAATGGGTCGAGGAGTGCGAGGGAAGCTTCCAAGAGTTAAAGCGAAGACTGACCTCCGCACCGGTATTAACAATCCCTGACCCCACGAAGGAATTCGTTATCTTTAGTGACGCGTCGAAACAAGGACTGGGATGTGTTTTGATGCAACACGGCAAGGTGGTTGCTTATGCCTCAAGGCAACTCAAGCCGCATGAGATGAATTATCCCACACACGATTTGGAGTTAGTTGCGGTGGTTCATGCATTGAAAATATGGCGCCACTATTTGTATGGGGGAAGGTGTGAGATATACACAGACCATAAGAGTTTAAAATATCTTTTCACTCAAAAGGAGTTGAATATGAGGCAGAGGAGATGGCTAGAGTTAGTCAAGGACTATGACTGTACCATACACTACCATCCGGGTAAGGCTAACGTGGTCGCTGATGCGCTAAGCCGCAAGACCCGAGGTGAGGTATCGAGTCTGATAACAGAACAAAAACAGTTGGTGGATGAGTTTGCCAGAATGAGAATCGACGTGATAACACCACCTAAGAGTACGGAAGTTGTTCTAGCAACGTTGGTGGTACGCCCAACACTACGAGACAGGGTTAAGGAGACCCAACCTCAAGATAAATTTCTGAGTAAAATGAGAGGGCGAGCCCAAGTTGGGAGCATTAAGGGCTTCGCTTTGGCAAATGATGGTGTTCTGACTTATGAAGGGAGGTTATGTATTCCTAAGGATGAGAGCCTTAGGAGAGAGATCCTAGAAGAAGCTCATTGTGCGCCATATGCGGCACACCCTGGGAGCACCAAAATGTATAGGGACTTGAGGGAAGTATTCTGGTGGAGAAGCATGAAGAGGGACATTGGACTGTTCGTAGAGAGGTGTTTGACCTGCCAACAAGTGAAAGTCGAACACCAGAGACCGTCTGGATTACTCAAGCCCCTAGAAATCCCAGAATGGAAATGGGAGCACATAACGATGGACTTCGTGGTTGGACTGTCGCGCTCAGCCAAGGGAAATAGTGCAATATGGGTAGTCGTGGACAGACTAACCAAATCCGCACATTTTCTACCAGTCAAGATGACCTTTACAATGGATCAGTATGCGAAGATCTATATCAAGGAGATAGTGCGATTACATGGGGTCCCAGTGTCAATCAGTGTCGACAGACACACGATTCACCTCAAAGTTCGAAAAGTCTCCAAAACGCTTTGGGCACGAAAATTGAGTTTTAGTACGGCTTACCATCCTCAAATCGGATGGATATCGAAAGGACGATACAAACATTAGAAGATATGCCGAGGGCATGCGTTCTTGACATGGGGGACCGTTGGGAGACGATCCTCCTTTTAGTCGAGTTTGCCTACAACAATAGCTACCAATCAACAATTGAATGGCACCATATGAGGCCTTGTATGGCGGCGTAAAGTGTAGATCACCGTTGTATTGGAGCCAAGTGGGAGAAAAGAAGATTTTGGGACCAAAGTGGTTGGTGGAATTTAAATATATTTTTATAATATCATATGATAGGGAAGATTCGGGGAGAATCAAAATAGCCCAGGATATATCCAGCGTAAAATCATATGCCGACCGCCCGCCCGGCTCCTCGAGACGGAGAAAAGATCTGCGATTCGACGTAGGAGAGAAAGTATTTTGAAGTAGCACCCATGAAGGGTGTTATCCGCTTTGGTGAAAAGGGGAAAGTTGAAACCAAGGTTCATAGGGCCATTTGAAATTCTTGAGAGAATTGGAGATTTAGCTTATCGACTAGCCCTGCCGCCAAATCTATCTTCTGTTCATAGCGTGTTCCACGTGTCAATGTTGAGGAAATATGTGCACGACCCTAGCCACGTGGTTAACTATACAATCTTGGATATAAACAAGGATCTGACTTATGAAGAAGCACCGGAGGCAATATTAGAAAGGAAGATACACAAGCTAAGGAACAAGGATGTGGCACTAGTTAAAGTACAATGGAAAGGGCATGGGAGCAATGAGGCAACTTGGGAGCGCGAAGAAGAAATACGAGCTAAGTACCCACTTTCTAAGTTGAGGTAAGAATCGAATTTCGAGGACGAAATTTCTTTTAAGGGTGGTAGGATGTAATACCCGGTTTCAAATAAATTTGGGGATTAAATTAGGGCACAATTAGGGCTCGATTCGGACCGATTTTGGGGATTATTGTAAAATTCGAAACCCTAATTTTCCTAAATTGGGGATAATATTTTCTGATTTTTATTCCAAAAACAAGAAGGAAAAATCTTGATAAAATGGCAATAAATCAAATACATGAAAGGAAAGAGAAATCCTCCACATATGGAAATAGATTTCAAAGAAATATACTTACCTTTAATAAATGAAGCCCTTAGCCTATAAAATTGACAAGCCCCATTAGGTTTTTCTTTCACAACTCTCATTCAAGAATTCGAGGTAAGAACTTCCTATTCTCCTCCCAAGGCCGTCGGCCACCACCACCACATCGCCGCTGCGCCGCCGCCGAGTCGGCTCCTTCCCTAGCCATTTTCTTCCTCAAACCCCCAAACCTCAAAACCCCAAAGGGAGAAAACAGAGGAAAGAAATAGAGAAGAAGAAAAAAAAAAAAAAAAAAAAAAAAGAAAAAAAGAGGGGGTCAGGACGTGAGAATGAGGGAGAAGAGAAGAGAAGAAAAGAGAAGAGAGAGTTGAGGGAGATGAACGGCAGAAGGAAGAAAAGAAAAGAGGGAGAAAGAAAAGAGAAGAAAAAAAAAAGAAAAGGAAAAAGGAAAAGAAAAAGAAAGGGAAAAAGAAAAGGAAAAAGGGAAAAAGAAAAGGAAAAAAGGAAAAGAAAAGAGAGAAAAAGAAAAGAAGAAAAAGGAGGAAATGGGAGATGATGGAATTAAACCCATTCTTTAATTTCTAGCCCAAGCCAAGTTTTAATCCAACAAGTCATCTACCAAACCAATTTTTCTTAAGCCCTATTCTTTTCTTCAATTTTGAATTTCTTTTCTTTTTACCCATCTCCAACACCTTATTAATTAGAAATTTATTTTATTGTAGGAAACGAAGATTTCGACTTCTGGCTCACACACGCGTTTGATTTTTTACGAGTTCTACTTTTAAGGTGGGGATTTTACTTTATGTCTACTTTAAATGCATTATATGATTATTTGTGTGCGGGCACGTTAAACATGAAAAGCATGGTACTTAATTGTACAAACATGAAAAGCATGGTACTTAATTGTACAAGCATGAACAACATGGTACTTAATTGTACAAGCATGAAAAGCATAAAAGGTGTGTGCATGAGTGATTATATTGTGTATTTAATTTAGACATCAAGTCCCCACTGGTCATTGTATGCTCACCCCATGTTTTCCACGAGATGAATGAAGGAGCCGGAGCGTGGCAAAGGTGGCAAGGCGTGGAAGTCGATTCAAGAGATTAAAGGGCCCCTTTATTTTATTTTTAATTTTTATAATATTGAAAAGCTAAGTAGTTTTGTGAATTAAATTTTTGGGACACGTTTTCATGACTATTTCCGCATTTATGGCAAGTATTATTTATTTCCCTTTAAAAATGCGTTTTCAAGCTTGGGCTTATTTTTATTTTCAAACTTTAATAAATTGCAAATTGTATATTTTTTTATGTTTATGAAATTGGGATGTTACAAAAACTTTACTAGTTGAGAGGTCATATACCCTATAACCTTTTTGATCATATGGATAACCCAAGAATAGGCAACGAGTAGCTCTATGATCAAATTTACTTAAACGTTGGTTATGTGTTGAGACGAAACATAAGCAACCAAAAACTCGTAGATGGTTATATTTGGGTTGTTCGTGAAATAACATTTCAAAAGGTGTTTTTCCTTGGAGAAGAGGTGTAGGAGTTCGATTAATGAGGTAGGTAGCAGTTAAAATGGCATCCTCCCAAAATTTCTTGTGAAGATTGGCTTGGAATAACAGAGATCGGGCTACATTAAGAAGGTGACGATGTTTTCTTTCAACTACTCCATTTTGTTGTGGAGTAGATACACAACTGGTTTGATGAATGATACCCTTTTCTAAGTAAAAATTCTTCATTGTAAATTCCGGTCCATTATCACTTCGAAGAATTTTGACTTTCAAACCAAATTGTGTTTCAACAAGGTTGATGAATTTGGTGATATATAAATGTGTATCTGATTTATGACACATTAAATATGTCCATGTGCAACGAGTGTAATCATCGACTATGGTCAGAAAATAATATGCCCCTGTGATAGAAGGAACATGGTAACCTCCCAGATATCAACATGAATAGATTCAAAAGGTGCTTTAGTGTGGATAGAGCTTAATGAAAATGGTGAACGAGTTTGTTTAGCTAATGGACAAATTAAACAATCAGAAATATTGAAAAATTTGATGTCTTTAACATAATGTGAAAGCAAACTAAAAGCTTTATTCGATAGATGACCAAGGCGTTGGTGCCAAAGTTTCGGGAACAGGGGACTGGTGTGGTGACTACGTTGCTTCGGGTTTTCTGTAGAGTATTAAGGTAGTAAAGTCCTCCTCGTTCAATTCCCGTCCCAATCATCTTCCCGATCATTGGTCCTGTTGCATACATGTATCATTAGTGAATATGGCACAACAATTGTAACAGGGGACTTTGTAGTTAACAAGTCAACTGAGCAAATCATATGGTCTGTGGCTCCAGTGTTGAGTATCCAGCGTATTTCTTTGTCAATTATTGAAGCACAAGAGAATGTACCTGAGATATCACTCATAGCATGATTGGCCGACGAACTAGATTGATTCCCATTAAGTAATGCCATCAGATTTTGATATTGTTCCGCCGTGAGAGTGAATGGTGCATTGGCATCTATTGGCTTTGAAGGACAGATTCTTACGATCTCTATGATCCGGTCCGTTGTTTGTAAGATTCGATTTTTGTAGCTTTCTGCAGATATCCATTGTGTGGCCTTGCAAACCACAATAATCACATTTGAGATGTGCTCGACATGTTTCTGAAGTGTGGCCAATTTTGTCACAAATCCCACATTTCAAATGTGGATTTTTTTGGTGTATTCTCAGGCCTTCGTGAGTTATTTTTCACAGCAAAAGCTGAGGCTTCAGTCTGTGGTGTGCCTCCATGTGATATTCCTCGTTGTTTCTCATCTTGGAGAATAAGGGAATATGCCTTGTTGACAGTTGGGAGTGGATCCATGAGTAGAATCTCTCCCCGAACAGCAGAGTAAACTTCACTAAGTCCCATGAGAAATTTCATGGTTCTTTGGTTTTGTTGGAATTGCAGAACATCCTTTATTGTACCACATGTACATGTAGGAATGTTGCATAATGCATCACGTTCATCCCATAGGCCTTTAAGCTTGGTGTAGTAAGCCCCAATATTCATATTGTCTTGTTTGCAATTATGTATAGCTTCTTCAACATGGAAAAGATGAAAACTGTTGGTTCGAGAAAAACGTTCCTTTAAATCAAACCAGATATCATGAGCACTCTCATTATATATTATGATTGCCCCGATATCTTGTGAGATTGAATTGAAAAGCCATGCTTTTACAAGGTTGTTGCAACACCTCCATTGTTGGAGTTCTGTAATAGAAGTTTCCGGTGGTTGTTTGATGGTGCCATCAACGAAACCTTCTTTGTTCTTGATGTTGAGAGCCATGAGCATAGCACGGCTCCAAGTGTTGTAATTGTCTCCATTCAATGGCTGCATGACTAGTATTAGTCCAGGTTGATCGGAATAATGAAGGTAAAGAGGATCATTTGGATTATCAAACTTGGTGTCAAGTTTGGCTGGGGTTTTATTTTCTTCTTTTTGTGCCATGTATGTAGGCTGGAAGAAGATAAACTCTTTTTTTTTTTTTAATGGGTGGAAGCAATATTCAGAATCGTGATTGCTCATTGCTCTGGTACCATGAAAAGAGGATGATGAATTTCTATATTATCCATTTCTGTACAAGGTAAATTATATATAATACAAAGATTAGCATGTTTCCTAAATTAGTGCATATACACCATAAATAATCATTTACAGAGAAGGAAAACTAAATTATAGCTATAACTAATGTTGACTATCCTTATTTGATAATTCCGTCCACATTCAGTGAATATCCAAGCAATATGCAATGATTGATTCAACTTTCCTTAACAGTTATGACTTCTGGAAATTTACCTTGAGCCATTGGTTCAAATTAATATCTTAAATAACTCTTTTTATCTCTGGTTCTGAAAAGAAAAACTTTGAAAACAGAAACAGTACCTCCAGAAAAGAAATGGCATTCGGTAGATCGGATATCGCTTCACACCATCATCAACTGCTCTTTCAAGGTCATCCAATATGCTGTCAGTGCTTCCTCGCAGCAGAACAGTGGAAACAGAATTTCCACCTTGTTTATTTTATGAGTGGGGCATTAACACCCACCTTTTTTCTTAATACTCCCACCCTTTTTCATAATTCCAATTCTATCCCTTTCCCCAAAACAAAATCCTATTTCCCAACCCTCATTTACATCTTCCCCATCCTAACCCACCATGGTGCAACAACGACGGGGTGGTGGCAGACCTTCTCTCACCCTTCTCTCTATTCTCTTTTTTTGTTCCCTCGATTTGTCAAACAAACCAATAAAGAAAATTGGTTTGCAGTTGGTTTAGTTGTACTTTAATTCATTGCAAAAAATGGCAACTGTGTGTTGTTTGTGTGTAACGGTGGTGGTGGACGATGGTGGAGACGGTAGAGACGGTGACAACAGTGGTGGTGGCGACGGTGGAAAATGGAGATGGTGGTGGAGAGTTTTTCAGTTTTCTAAGTTTTTTTTTTATAAAAGGTTATAATAGGAAGAAAATGTATAAAAATTAAAAGGGTGGGTGTATAAAGAAAAAAAAAGGGTGTAAATAGCCCCACCCTTATTTTATTCAACTAGTAAGATATACGTGCGTCCCATGTGATTCCATATGACTTTATTAAAATAATTATATTATTAAATATTTTTATTGATGAATATTAAAATAGCTTAATGTACTTTACCGATAAATATATAATAACTAAATAATCAAACTATTAAAAGAAAATTTCCATAAGTATAAATTTTCATAAGTAGTTTAATATATATTTTGTTTTCATAAGTATAAATCGATATGAAAGATTAAGTAAATCTTTTAAAGAACTCAAGCCAACAAAAAAAATTAAAATTAATATAAATAAGTTCATATATTAGTTTATATTAATCAATCTTTTGTTATGTTTTAATGGCTATGAACGTCTTTTTGTTAATTTGTAGCACCTTCTAACTTATTAAATTTTAATGCGAAAATAAGTAATTATAATTGAAATACTTTAAAGATTTCTTAAAAATACGGAATAATAAAAACTTTACTTAGTTTCAAAGTTTGCAGCGGAAATAAAGACTAATAATTGAAACAATTATAAATCCAGAAACATCCATAATGAAATGAAAATGACAATAACATCCCAATAGAAATTAAAATTCAAATGTTTTTTTTTAGAAAAGTTGAAAGACATGAAAATCATGAAAGACGTGGGTTCGCAAGTCACTTCTGCTGCGTCATCTCCTTCCTCATCAGGGGTTCTCATCCAAAATATTAAACATTCATGATGAGTGAGCTTAACGAAGCTCCACAAGTATTCTCATGCATGAATGCATGCCTGCAATAATATAATATTTACTTCAAAACTTTTTATTTTCTTTACTTAAAACTTTCTTTAAAATGTGGTCTCACTTGATGGCACATTGTTATTAAGTCGTCGTGGCCTTATTATTTAGAACCCATTAATATTTTGCCCGAAAGCCCATTTTCATAAACATTAACTTAGCCGCAAGCGGCATATGGTCAGAACGCCGGTCCCCCACGCCCATTTCTCACGCACTCCAGCATCATAGAACAATGTACACCAATTTCTTTAAAAATATAATTAAAATTAAACCTGAATAAATTTAACTTTACTATTTTTTTATGATCATGAAATGCTATGAACATACATTAAAATGATGAATGGACCTAAGTGATGCAACTTTCTTAAAATACGAGAATAAATGTAAAAGCATCTTATAACAATTAAATCTCATTAGCTCAAATAATTTGAGAACAAAATCCCACATTTAACTAATTAAGGGAAAATCATATATACATTGTTAAGAGCAACCCTTTATTAATTAATTAGGCAAATATTAATACGAACTAGTCAAAGGATTAGAGAATACTATTCGCTATGGTACTAAGATATAATATATATTGACAACTAAACTTGCTAGATTATATGATCAACTCACAATCAAGTTTTCTTCTCTTCTTTTTTTTTTCTCAAACATAAATGTTGTGTACATGAATTTTATTAATTAAAAATTAAAAC
The DNA here is from genome assembly GCA_016081115.2 of Rehmannia glutinosa. NCBI lineage: Eukaryota > Viridiplantae > Streptophyta > Magnoliopsida > Lamiales > Orobanchaceae > Rehmannia > Rehmannia glutinosa. Next base: position 186,947 of record JABTTQ020001070.1, on the reverse strand, counting down.
TTATGAATATGTAAGAAAATGTTTAGATTGAGAACTAATATAATTGTAATACACTCAAGTTTTTGACATGACAATATAAAAATTCAAAATTCTGTATATTCTAAACTTAGTTAATAATCAGCTTAAATTCTGTTACATATTAAAAATTAATTATATCATTAAGAATGTAATGAGGTTACGCTAAGCAGAAATGAGGTAACAATTATACACATTACTAGTATTTATTAAAAAAATGAGTTATATTATTATATATACATTAATCTATAAATTTCATAATTATATATGTTGTCAGATACATGAGTGATTAGTTATCACAAATTTTTGTTTACCAAACGAAAGATAGAAGACGTCGGACTATTTTCAGAAATTGTAACCAGTTGTTTTCAATGTCAATATAACTCTACAATAATATTATTTGCGTATATTAATTAGGTGTCGTTTCTTTTTTCTTTTTTTTAAGAACAATTTGGCAAAATACTCATGTCCGATTTCAGAAGTATTTGGACTACATACTGATTCACAAATCGACGATAAAGCATTTAATTAAAGACACATTGATTTCCTAGGTAGCGAGTCTTGAGATCAACATGATGAAAATAATATAGCAATAATCAAACCTAAGTCTACATGAAAACTAAGGAGGGTATTTGCCTGGTACTATAAAAAAATTCACTCATGCTTCTATCCAGTAGAATTTATACCTATATTATTATGTAATAGGATTAGTAAAACTTAATCAATTCAATACGAAACTAAATAAAGAAATAATTGCGAAAACCTTCAAACTTTTTCGGATGTTTTGTCCGCTAATCAATTTATTTCTTGTATTTCCTTGATTCTTCTTCTTTTTTCTCTTTTCTCTTCTTTCTTTCTCCCTCTTTTCTTTCTCTTCTTTTTTTGCTCCTTCTTCACTCATCGATTCCGTCTTTCAAACTAATCATCCTCATCATCTTTTATTTCTTCCTTTTTATTATTTTATTTTCCACTTTTTCTTCCATTATCATCACTAATTTCCCCCATTTATATTTGTTTTCTTTGTTTTTCTCGACTTTCCATTCTATTATCCCCACTTTCTCTCGTTTATTTTCCATTGTCCCCAATATCCTCCATCTTTTTTTTCATCTTTTTGATTATTTAATAAAAAGTGGTTGTTAGATTCTCCCCTCCTTATAGAAAGTTCCGTCCTCGAAACTTGCAATAATATATAAATAATATTCTAATGCACAAAAATAAAACGTATATTGAAAGCTCATTGCTTACCAAATAGTTGAGGATATAGAACACGATCTCATCTTCATGTTCCCACGTGAGCTTCTTCTATAGTGTGATTCCTCCATTGGACCTTGACTAATACAACTTTCTTTCTTCTAAGCTCCTTCTCAATCTTATCCACGATTCTAAATGGTGTTTCTTCATATGTCAAATTGTCACGAATATTTAGTGACTCGTAACTTAAAATGTGTGATCGATCTGGTATGTATTTCTTAAGCATCGAGACATGAAAGACATTGTGAACTCCGGATAGTGATGGGGGTAAGGCAATTCGATATGCCAAACTACCTATCCTCTCTAAAATTTCAAATGGTCCATTATAGCGAGGACTTAACTTCCCTTTCTTTCCAAACCTCCACTACAAGAAAAATGCTGAACAACAACACCCAAAAGACAACGGATTTTAGCTAAATCGTGGTCCTTATAAGTATTAACAACGGATTTTCGTTAAACCGTTGTCGATGAGCAGATTTTTGTTAACGACAAAAATGAGATTCGACTTATATATGGGTTATAGTTGACTCCGTCTCACCAAGTCCGCACATTTTCTATCGAGTAAAAGGGCGTACAACATGGAGAAATATGCATAAATATATATAACTAAGATAGTTCGGTTGCATGGAGTTCCAATGTCCATTGTGTCGGATAGAGACCCTAAGTTTACCTCCGCTTTCTGGAAAAGCTTACACCGAGCTATGGGTACTCGAGTTGAGTTTCGGACAACTTTTCATCCACAAACCGATGGACAATCGGAGAGAACAATTCGAGACACTTGAAGATATGCTCGAGCATGTGTGATAGATTTTAGTGGTACTTGGGATAAATTTTTACCGCTAGTAGAATTTTCGTACAACAATAGTTATCGAGTTTCTATTGGGATGGCTCCTTATGAGGCTTTGTACGAGAGAAAGTCTCAATCACCGGTGCATTGGGATGAAGTCGGTGAGAGAAAACTAATAGGACCTCGGTTGGTCAATGAGGACATTGAAGTAGTTGAGAAAATCCGACAAAGAATGAAAACTACTCGAGAACCATCAAAGAGCTATGCCGATAAGAGAAGAAAGCCATTAGAATTTTCTATTGGAGATATGATTTTTCTTAAATTGGCACCAATGAAAGGTGTTATGAGCACTACAAGAATTTCACTAATACACAACGAATATAATCATTTGTGTATTATAATAATCGGCCGTTATCGTAAATGGTGTTGTAAAAAAATTGGCTCAATGACAACGGTTTAAATCCGTTGTCGTTAATAATAAGACAACGGTTATAATCCGTTGTCATTGAGCTGCTTTTTACAACACCATCTACGACAATGGCTGATTATTGTAATACAAAACATATTATATCCGTTGTGGTTTTCAAGTATTACAACAGTTTTACAAGCCATAATAACCGTTGTAATTTTGGACAGCGGCTAATGCATTTTCTATTCGGTGTCTATTATTTTTTCACTTGTGGTAATATAACTTTTGATTTCATATATGCAAAAAACAAAACACAATACAAGAAAGCAACATATAACTAATAAAAATAAAAAATGACATTCAAGTGATTGTATACGGTACATGTCGCAAATGTTTAACAAAACAATACCCAGTTATTTTTTTTTTCAAAATAACACCCCCTGGGTGGGGGATTGAGCGTGATCCCCTACTCGTAGATCAAATAATCAAAGTATCATACAATGTCATGTCCCGTCATGGGGGCTAAAATCAAAAGCAAGAAACCTATCACTACGACATCTATCTGACTATCATAATGAGATATCTAAAAAATACACGCAGAACTAATGCGCAATCAAAATCTAAAGCTCGGATATCCCAGCTGGTCCATCCGAATGAGCGCTAGAAGGTGGTGAGAAGTCGTGCCCTCATAAACAATATGACTTCCAAGGGCAGCAGCTCCCAACTCCGCTAGATGATCTGCTGGTCGATTCCCTCTCTATGTATGTGGGAAATCGAATCAAGGTCCTCAGCATGTTCGAATGCGAATCGAGTATCTTTGAACTGCGAGTCAAGGCAACGGATGTGATCGTGGTGACCACCGCGGCTGCGTCCAACTCGATCCAAATCTGCAATGAAAAACTCGCTCGGGCATCTGCGGTCCCATCTCCAGTCTAGTATCTCGACATGAAAGCTAGACACCGCCTGAATGAACTATGAAACGCCAACATGAGTCTGCCTTTAATGAACTCGTATCAATCCCCCGCCACCAGCTATCAATGTGTCCCGATCAAATGAACCATCCGTGTTCAGCTTGATCTGAGGAGACTGAGGTGCTCGCCAAATTACCATCATCGGCCTGCGTGGAACCTGTGGTGGATCACTCCCCTGCAAAAAACTCACTGTAGGGAAGCAGCCAGACCAATCCGAGGGGCTCAAACGCCGACCTGAAACAAGAATCCAGAGATACCGCTCCACCTGCCAAATAATGTGAGATGCCAAGAAAGGAAGGTGTCGATGCTTGACACTATTCCTTTCCGTCCAAACAAACCATAAAATCAAGCAAGGAACCAGGAAACTCAAGTGCCTCGTGTGTGATCTATGTGTGCGATTCCTCCAAAATGTGAGGAACAATATCATATCAGTGGTGTGTGGAAGTGTAGTGTCAAACCAAGGAACAAAGTGATTCCACACGGACTGAACAATATCATTCATCAAAAAGAGGTGAGGGATAGATTCAACCTGAGGAGAAGAATGTGTATTATGCAAGCAACAACAACAACGTGAAGCAAGGGAAGTGCCACGTGCTTGAAGCTTGATATCCACAGGGAGACGATTACGAAGGAGACGCCAAAGGAAAATAGAAATAGTAGGAATGAGAGCATCGTTCCAAATGGCACCAGACAGAAGGTTCTGAGGATTTCTTTCCCGGATAGAATCCCAAGCAGAAGACATCGAAAACCCACCATGAGAGGTAAGCATCCACCGCATAATATCCTTTGACCCCAAAAGAATCGGAACCCTGGATATATCCCGATGAGACTACGCATGAAGCCCACATCCGGAGACCAAAACCGATACAATCTATCCACGATCCCACACACCATCACGAATGAACCAATCCACTGTCATATGTCCCAACGGCCGATCCAAACAATGATCCGCAAGCGGCCTATGCCCAAACCAAATATCATCCGAGAAAATCGACCCGGCTACCACGCCAATAGACCAAAAATCCGCTCTTGGGCCCGAATACCGACCCGTCTCAATCGCCTCCACTGTGACTATCATTATTTGTTACAAGGGTTCTCAGGAGACAAGCCCATTGTAACAATACTTGCGATCAAGAATCGAGCCCACAACGAATGACCTCGCGTAACCTCCACCACAACTTGTAATCAAGGCGTCGGAATATCCGAAAGTCGGCGCAACCCCAAACCACCTCGAAAATAGGATGGCGGATACTATCCCAACCGACCCAAACCACCCAAGATTTAACGAAACATATCTAACAAGTGTTTAACAAAACGTCTAACAAATGTTTAACAAAACGTCTAACAAGTGTTCTCAAAGCTACACTAATTCTTTCATTGAGGGCAGCTGCAAAGCACTCCAATATCATGTTCACATAATTGAAGTTCATGCCTGCAAATAAGAAGTATATACATCAATTTACATTAAAATCAGATTCACTCAATTCCAAAATGTGCAGTCTTTATAACTATGAAAATGTGCATAAACTATGAACAAAATACCTATTCACTAATGTATATGGTCTTGGACGCATTCTGCCCACTCCGAAATAGAGAGTGCTCAATCTCTCTTTTCAGGTTTTATGCTGCACAGACAAATTCAAAGTGATAAAATATTACTTAAAAATGGTTGATGCAGCCTGCTAATGCGAACATAATCAGGAACAAAAAAACAAGACACAGAATAATACAAACATATTAAGGGATGAGCTCAAAGAAAGACCAAGTCACAGAATAATTCAAAGAGTACTCAATCTCTCTTTTCTTTTCTTTGTTTCTTTATTTTCTTATTATGGTTGACAGGCTACCAAAATGACTTCTGTCATTCGTATGCCATTTTCTGCACTGTGGAGCTTTTTTATTCTAATCCTTTATGATGGAGAAAAGTTTGGGTCAGCTCGTAAGCTAATCAAACAGTCTGCAATATTAGTGTTTTAATTCAAATTCGAAATTATAAAGCTAGAAGCCAAAGATGGCTCAGAGAAAATCCTTATAGTTTAGAGGCTAAGAAGTTGTTTAAGATAATAAAAAGCTTTGTTTTAATTGATCAAGATGACAAATAAAGCAAGCCAAGTAAACCAGCTCAATCTTTTGATTTATTTATTTTATTTTATTTATATTGTATAAGGGAAAACTAAAGAAGAGACAACAACGAAGGAAACTTCAAAATATAATTTTATATCAACTTTGTTTGTTCAGAAAATGTAACAAGACAATCTACAAATGGAATCAATACAAACCATACCAATGAATCGACTTATCTCAGATTAGATTTGACACAACCACAAAAATCATCCGATTGTTGTCCAAAAATTTAACCACCTCGGTTTAAGTATGTTACTCAACCTATTTAATTGACAAAATAAAGAGGAAGTAAGGCAAGAGAATAGTAAATATAAATGATTTGTTCGACGTGATATTAAATAATGGAAGATGGATGTTGGTGATACGTATGTTTTAGTAACATTGGCTACAAACGTTAAAACTCATAGAAAAAGAAAATGATGACACATAATCACATAAATGCATTGGTGATCTAAAGATATACGTCTGGTATGCAAAAATCACATGTGAATAGTTAGTCTTCCTTACTCCAAGCCCTCAAAGAGGCCTTCTCCTTTTATGGCGGAAGTTTTGAAAATAGCCCATCACGGTTCTTAATCTTGTGCAACTCTAAGGCCTTAGTTATTGCGGCATCATCGAGTGCCCTAGAAGATCCTCAGAAAACCAATCAAGATAAGTAAATGAGGTTTTTCTAAATGAATGTATACATGTGTATGGTGGTACCAAGCTTTAGCAGTCTACAAAGATCACCAACGAATCTTAAACATACTCTCTAGAAAGCAAAAGTCGTTCATACGTCAACAATAAAAAAAAATAAGGGGGAAAAACATCATATTACCTGTTTGTTGGCAAATAAGAGGACAACACCACCCTTTAGCTCCTCCTCCGAAAATATATCATTATAATTGCAAAGAAGTGTTTACAAGCGAGAATGGCATAAATGACGAGAACAACAAAGGATTGCAAGACCAAAAAAATGAATCAATAGCATCTAGTTTTATTATCTAATGTGCACGCAGTGAGAAAGTAACCAATTTCCAGCTAATAATTACTTCATATCCAATTCTAGGTGTATTGAACTTCATTTCTTCTTCATTGTTTCTTTATTTTTAAACATTTAAATAATTGGGAATAAGAATAGTGCACACCCAGTTTCAAAGCTAGGTCAAAACTTTCCCCACAAACTTATGACCAAGCAACACCTCTTCCAAAATTCGTGTCAACTTGTAGAGTTGATGCAATTGAACAAAACTCCAAGTAACAAAAAGAACACAACAAACCGGAGGAAATAAAAAGTAAAAAGTCAACAAACAAAACCTCATCAAATCAAATGTGAAACCCTAACTCTAACTAAAAGGTCCAATTACTCACCAAATCCGGCCATATTATATACATATCCCCAAAAACTACGATAAATCTAAAACCCTAACTTCCAAGGATGAACAACTAACCATCGACGTGCCATAGTAAAAACACAAATCGGACCACTCACAAAAGAAAATCGGAAAAATCAAACATTATCCACCACATACACATAATCACATCGGACTGTCTGTGCAAATCTATATTTTCATAATCAAATCCTTAGGAGATTTAAAATAGAAAGAAAGAGAGCTGAACCTGCTAGATCCAAGAGTAGAGTAAGATCGCGCGGTTTTGGCAAATGGAGCAACTTATCTACAACTTAATCAACAAAAAGTCCTATTTACACCGAAAACAAAAATTCCACTACATAAATCGCTGCGGATCTGAGATGGTGAAGGGGCCGGCGGTTTGGTGCGGTGGGCCGTCTTGGCATTCTCACTTCGTTCTCAACATTCTTGTTGGCGTGCGTTTTGGTCAACAAGCAAAAATATGTAAAAGATTTAACACGTGGAAATGTAAACGTGCGTAACGTGTGTTTATTTCTCGCTAATTCTGCCTTTTTTGCATAATGCCGAGCCGAATTATTGGGGTCGGTCTCTATTACAATCTTACTCTTTTTCTCTCCTTTTTTTCCCGTCCCTCTTCAATCTCTCTCTATCGACTTTTTATACCCCTTGAGTCGGTGAGTTTACAATAGTCATCTTTGCACTAACTAGTCATTAATTAGTAAAATAATTAAAGAAAGACACATGTCCCTCTCTAATCGCTGTGCATTTCAATCAAAACTTGCCACTTGTCGACTTCTCTTTATAACTTTCGACATGTGGCGGTTTACGATACCAATAAAGCGTTAAGCATGGGCGTGTGATTATTTCTATGAGTCCATCGCGCGCATGCGTTTCCGTCGAAATTTGGGCTCGGGGCTCGGCGGCCGTGTTGCGGTTGGGCTCGGTAGCGGGCGAGCCTAATTCGTGACGCGTCGCCAAGACACGATTCTTGACGTCACCCGCAGTCTCCTACTCGGACGTGTCTTTGGATGATGACGTGGATTAATTTCTTCCACTCGGCTCGGCGTCATCAAAGGCCCCCAAGTTTAATTAGAGAGAAGAATTTCAAAATCGGAGTTAAACTTTAATGCTAATGATAAACATTTAATGGGAAAACGGATTTCTCAAATGTTTTGTTCATTCCCGACATCTGTCGCGTAGTGATTAATGCCTCAAACGGCGCATTAATTGGTTGCCATAATGACGATCGTGGCATCTTGTGGTTGGACCACCTTGCGCGAGAATCGAAAAGGTACGTCGGTTCTATTAGCGGGCGTGGGGACGCGACGTTCTCGACATGTTTGACGGCTTTTGAGTTTAAAAAGCGCGTCTTTTGAATAAACGTTTCGTTTATCGAGGGAAATCCATCTATAAATACCTCTGTTTTTCCTTTCCTTCCATTATCCACTTTCGCAACCATTAACCTTTGAGCTAAAGTGACTAAAACCGAAGCGAGAAATTTCGAATCGGCTTCCAAAGTTCGAGACTTGAACTTAGGTATTTTTTCGAAATACTCTCACTTTACCTATAAAATGTCTTCTTTTGAGGATAGTAGGAGTCGTAGTTATAGTGTAGAGGTTGAAATCGAAGATCCTTCCTCCGAACCTTCTATTTATTTCTCACCGACACGCGATCTCCGTCTCACGGCCAGCATTATTCGGATATCTTCTCCAGATTCTTCTCGAGGTGGAACGTCTTTGGAGCGGACGCATACTATCTTTGATCCGACGCCAATGTGACCGTTTTAGAAGAAGGAACAGTGTATCACCGATCGCACAAGAGAGAGTTCCGACGAAGAATCACCAAGTGTTGATTTTAGGCAGGCACAAGCAAGAAGAAGAAAATATGGACCCATCGGGCCGGAGCGTGATAACGTGGAGCGGGTAGATGAACCCTCCGGTGATTCGAGGCCGGAGAGGCCACTAGGGCCCATGGGCCACCGTAATGGCGACGGCCGGCAAGGAGGAGGCCCTCGTCTTCGTGTCGAGCCTCGGTGGACGCCGAGTGATATAAACGATATCCCGAGCATGCTGATGATTCGGGAGGTGGAAGAGTTCCGGCGGAGGTACCGTATTCCAAGTGGCATCAATTTTTGGGTACCGACGGACGGCACATAAGTTCCCAGTACCCACCAAAAGTTGCTTGGCCGTATTTGCCTCCGGCCTTCAATACGGGTTGAGATTTCCACTGCACGCTTTCCTTACGCGGTGGTTTTGCGGGTGAGGCATGATCATCGGCCTCATGGTGATGTTTCACCGGAAAAATATCCTCGCCCCAAATTTAAGGAGATGAACGAGCTCTTTATATGGCGGCGACTCCTTCATCTCGGGGCCACCGTCCGGTGGTATTATGTCTGAACCGCACCAGGGTATCCGGGCGACTTGGTGGAAGGTCTCCTTCATCTTTGAAGGAGTGGAAGGATAAGTGGCTCTGGTTGAGCGGCGAGTGGCAAGCTCGCGTGGGAGATGCGAAAAGGGAAACCGTTCTTCATCCCCATCGAATTTTGTTTTTGGTTACAGATAAGTCTTATCTTTTTCCTTTCTCTCGCTTTTGTTGTTTAATGTTTCCTTTTGTGATTGACTTTTGTCTTTTTACCTTTATAGAGAACCTGGGCATCAAAGGGCCTCTCGTCGGCCACCTTTATTCGAAGGCGTCGAAAACATCCGAGGCTCGGGACATCATGGACAGGCGGATTGAGAAGTTGGCTACCGAGGCCAACTTGGCCGCAATGCTTGAGGCTCACTCTCGCCGCCGACCCCGAGGCCGAGGGGCGGCTCGGGAGCGGCGGGTAGCGGAGGTGGTGGTTGAGAGAGAGACTCGTGAGAACCCTCCCGGTAATGAAGAAATACGGCCCCATTCTCAAGGGAGCGGCGGAAAAGCGAGCGCGCTGCAGCTCCCTCTGCGACGCTAGTCTGTGGGCGAGATCATCCGCGCCCGTTGGGCAAACGCAGACTCGGAGCCGCCAGTGTGTGGCTGCGTTCGAGGTAAACATTGTATTTTTACACCCTTTTGAAATGTTATTTCGTTTTCTTTTGACCTATTAACGGTGGTTGCTTTTTGTAGGGCGTGGCTTGGATTTGCGTGTGCGCCTTCGCGCGTGAGGAACACGGCCGCTCGCGAACTCGGGCGGCCGTCGGTCACCCCCGTATATGCGGAGGCGGCTCGGAGAGTCGATATCCGGCTGTAAATGTCCCGTGATGGAGTACTGGAGGCGGTGGAGCCTCCTCTTCAAAGGAGAAGAGGAGGGATTATGATGGAGGAGCCCGGACAGATCAAGGGGTTGGCAAGCGGCGGAACATCTGAACAGCCCCGAGGGGAGGGTCCGAACTTTCTCGGATGACTTAGGCGGGGAAGGTCACTTCATCCCTCCAAGTCAAGTGAGAGATGAATATTGCGAGGGAATGATTGGACTACGCCCTCGATGGTTTGTGGAATTTGTTCGATGTGCCACGCCCGACGACGGAGGAAGCGATCGAGGATTTACTGGAGGCGGGTCGGGCGCGATGAGTGTCGGCTCGTGCCTGGACAAAAGGCATCGAGCACCGCTCGGAGACTGGCCGAAGAACAAATTCGATGCGCCATGGCAATGTCCGGGCGGATGATTGGGCTCTTATGGCATGCGATTGGGGAACTCGCGAGCTAGAGAAAAAATACGCCCGATCCGGGAAAAGCGGCACGGGGACTGCGGGAGGCCTATGCTACCCTTCAAGGGGTACAAGAATCGTTAAAGACCCAGCGGATGAGGCTATGGCTCGGGCCAACTCGAGAGAGAAGGCATGTAGCGAGGGCCAAGCGCGAGCGAGATTAGGCCGCAGGGTTGAAGAGAGCTTAGGCTAAGGTTGCCGAGTTGGAGCGTCTTTGCCACCGCCGGGCCGAGGAAATGGAGAGGCGTCTAGCCGATGTCTTGCAGAGAGGCCGAAGAGACTACTCATCGGCAAATTGAGGAAGCTCGCACATAGGCGTTGAAGCTTACAAGGACTCACGAGGAGTATGCATTTATGTTAACCTGCGGGCCACGCGACCGGCCTCGAGAAATTCTCGATTTAGTTAAGGGCGGGCGGATCGTTGCTCGGCAGGAAGATCGGCCCTCCCGGAGGCCGATCTCGATGCTCTTCGGCGAACTTTGCCAAGGCTCCTAATGCTCGGGCTCTCCTCCTCCGGACGTGGAAGAAGTCGCCTCCGCGTGCCGTTGAAATTCCGCCCCCCTTTCGTCTTGATGTTTGCCCCTTTTTTTTACATGCTTTCATATGTACTCGTAGGTAGGTAACTTGGCTTCGTGCCTTAAGATGTAATGGGCTCGGCCTTCCTTATGTAAATACTTCTGAAGTAGAAATGAACTGTTATTTTATTCACTGTGTATGTGTTTCAAGCTTTTTGCATATGCTTGGCTCTTCTCCTTTTTGTAAGATTGTTGCCTGTCTTCTTTTTCCTTTTATATTCCCAAGTATGGGGCTCGGTTCCCAGTGCTTCTGAATAAGGGGCTTTACTTGCTTTAATTGATTCTCGTACTCGGTATATGAACCTGATCTTTATTTTGTTTTTGGTACTTGGTGTATAAACCAAGTCTTCATTTTGCGCCCGGTGTGTACATCGAGTCTTTGATTTGCGCTTGTGCGTAACCAAGTCTTTGATTTGTGCTCATCGTAACCAAGTCTTTGATTTGTGCTCGGTGCGTAACCAAGTCTTTGATTTGTGCTCGGTGCGCAACCAAGTCTTTAATTTGTGCTCGGTGCGTAACCAAGTCTTGGTATTGTGCTCGGTCGCGTAACGAATCGAGTCTTTATTTTGTGCTCGGTGCGTAACCAAGTCTTGGTATTGTGCTCGGTGCGTAACCAAGTCTTGGTATTGTGCTCGGTCGTAATCGAGTCTTTATTTTGTACTCGGTGCGTAACCAAGTGTTGGTATTGTGCTCGGTGCATAACCGAGTCTTTATTTTGTGCTCGGTGTGTAACCAAGTTTTGGTATTGTGCTCGGTGCATAACCAAGTCTTTGTTTTGCAAGGATAGATCCGCCTTGTGGGCGTGTTGCCCTTTTCTCATCGTGCAAAGGGCGTGCACTCGAGATGACTTTTCAGCCTTCGGCTTAAGCCGAGGCGATTTTCTCGTCTCGGCACACATAGCCGAGTGAGTCAAAACTTCGTTTCCCTTTAGAGAGCTCACTAAATATCGATGAAAGGATAATTCCTTGGAATCCTATCCGGATCATAAACCGAGATCTTTATTGATAATACCGCTTTCGGGTATGCTACATTCCATGGATGCATAAATTTTTCTCCACTCAAGTATTCTAAATTGTACGCCCACCGGATAAGACGTGGGTCGACCGAAATGGGCCCTCCCGGGTTGGCTTCAATGGGCTGGTTGAACGCCTTATCTTTTTCAACACAAGATCGCCGACACAAATCTCCTTTCCTTTACTTTTGAATTGTAGTACCTTTCACTCCTTTGTTTATACACTGCGTTTTTCATCTCAAGATCGCACCTTTTTTCTTCGAGCGAGTCTAGCTCGGCTCGGAGCGCGGCCTCATTGTAGTCTTGAGAAAAATTTGCAATTCTGAAGGTAGGGCTCCAATCTCAACGAAATCACCGCCTCGGCTCCATAAGCCAAAGAAAAGGTGTTTCTCCGGTGGCAAGCTCGTCGATGCGTCAAAGTATGACCATAGTACACCGGGTAGTTCCTCCGCCAATTACCTTTAGACTCCTCCAATCTCGCGTTCAAGGTATACTTGAGTATTTTATTAACGGCCTCAACTTGTCCATTCGACCGGGATGGTATGGAGTTGAGAAATAGTTTTTGATGCGGAAACCTTCACAAAATTTGAAACCTTCGTTATCGAATTGTTTCCCATTATGCTGTAACAATCGAATATGGTATCCCGAATCTACAGATAATGGATGTCCATACAAAGCTCACAATCTTTTCCTCATCTATTTTTTCCGGGGCCTGCGCCGACCCATTTTGTGAAATAATCCACCGCCACAATGGCATACTTGACGCCCCTTTGCCAGTGGGGAGTGGTCCGATGAGGTCCATTCCCCATTTGGCAAACGGCCATGGGCTAAATACGGAGGTAAGTTGCTCGGGATGATATCCTGACTGCGGTGCAAATATTTGCACCTCTCGCATCTTTTGTGACGAGGTCGGTTGCATCCTTTCTTAGGGATGGCGGTAGTATTCTTGCCGTATTAATTTATAGGCCAACATCGGCCCCAGTGGTTCCCGCATATTCCCTCATGAATCTCTCGAAGTGCATAATCGCATCTGTCTCGGAAAGGCACCGTAAGAGTGGGACGGAGTATCCTCGTTTGTATAGGATGCCATCTACTAGTGTAAACCGAGCCGCTTGGGTTCGTAGTGTTCACGCTTCAACTTTGTTTTCGGTTGAACTCCTTTCTCTAAATCTTGAGCGATTGGGGTCATCCGAGTGCGCTCGGCGGTTTTGATTGTATATATCTTCTTTGCGCCAAGTGACGGGCGAGATAGTTGTGTGATGATGACATCCGCGATGGCATCCGCCCCTGGATCGAACCGAGCCGAGCTAAGGCATCCGCCTGCATGTTCTCGGCTCGGGGAACATGTAAGACTTTTGTCTTAAAGTGTGATAATCTCTTCTTGACCAAGTCCAAATCTTGTGCAATTTTTGCTCTTTCGCCGTACTCTTCGCCGTTGATTTGATGAGCGACCGGTGAGAATCACGTGTACCAATAGTTGTTTTAGGCCCATAGAAGCTACCATCTCTAAGCCTGCCCGGAAGTGCTTCGTATTCGGCCGTTGTTCGTTGCGGGAAATCGAAATCGCGGCGGCGGCAAAGAGCACTTTTCATTTGGATCGATTATCACGATTCCGCCCCGCCGACTGCGGTGGAAGAGCCGTCACAACGAACAATTTCCATTCTTGGTCTTCCATAACTTCCAATCGTATGGAAAGTGTGAATTAGACCACAAAGTCGGCTAAAGCCTGGCCCTTTTATTGCGGTCGTGGTTCGTATATAATATCAAACCGACGGCGAGTTCGACGGCCCATTTGATCATCCGACCGTGGTATCGGGTCGGTGTAGTACTTGCTTCATGGGTAGTTCGTCAAGACTATAACCTTGTGCACTAGAAAATATGGACGGAGTTTCCGCGCCGCCGATGTAGCGAATAAGCCAATTTTTCCATTGGTGGATAAGCGGGCTTCGGCGTCATGTAACGCTTGGCGGTGTAATAGACCGGATGTTGAATAGAACCATCTAACCCGATTAACACCGAGCGATAAGCGTATTCGGATACCGCCAGGTACAAATACAAGTCCTCCCCTTGGGTAGGTTTTTGCAATATAGGAATTGAAGAAAGTCTTTGTTTGAGGATTCAAGCGATGCAGCCTGCTCGCTCGATCCACTCAAAATTTTTACTCTTTTTATAATTTCAAAGAAAGGTTTGCACTTGTCCGTGGATCGTGAAACAAATCGGTTAGAGGGCGACCAATCGGCTGTTAGGTTTTGTACCCTTTTTACGAGTTCGGGGTTCTAGATCAATGATGGCTTTTATTTTGTCTCTGGGTTGGCCGATTCCCCTTTGGCTGACCATATACCCTTAAATTTACCGAGCCGACCCCAAACGTACACTTTCTGGGTTTAACATCATCTTGTACTCTCTCAAAACAAGAAACATTTTATTAAGATCGTTTAGATGATCGGATATGTACAATGATTTTACCAACATGTCATCTACATAGACTTCCATAGTGTGACCTATCATTTTTTCAAACATCTTATTTACTAACCTTTGGTAGGTCGCACCAAGATTCTTCAACCCGAAGGGCATCATCTTTAAACAAATAAATTCCACGAGCGAGAAGAAGAATGATGTATTTTCTTCGCCTTCTCCGGTGCATTCGTATTTGGTTGTAACCCGAGTATGCATCCATGAAGCTCATCGATTCGTGTCATTGTGGCATCCACCATATAATCAATATTTGGCAATGGATAAGCGTCCTTAGGGCATGCCTTATTCGGTCGGTAAAATCCACGCACGGGCGCCACTGCCATTGCTTTTCTTTACCAAAAACAGATTGGCAACCCATCGTGGATAGAGGGATTCCTGATGAATTGATTGTCTATCAACTTGTTAACCTCGGCCTCGAGTCTTTGCTTGTCTATCGGGCCGAGCTTACGCTTTTTCTCGATAATCTGGGCGGAACGTTAAATCAATATTGAGGCGGTGGCATGCATACTTAGGGTCAATTCCGGGCATGTCGCATGAGTCCATGCGAAGACGCCAAGATTATTTCCCAAAACTCAATCGGCTCGGTTCGATATGGTTCGGGGAGATCATGACCAATACGCAATTGGCGCCCTCGCTTGGCCTTCTAACGTTGATTGTATCAACCTTGTTCTCTTGGTTCCGCCTGTTTTCTTTTCTTGCTCTGCCCTCTTTGATCTGCAGGGGCAATTTATCTTCGATGGCCGGCTCGTTCTTGATGCCGGCCGCTTTCTTCCATCATCGGCTCCTTCCCGGTCGACGACCTGGATTATCCTCCAACGATCACCACTTTCCGCTCGGACTCCTCATTGGGCGGGGATCGCCTTGTGGTTCCACCGGTTTGTCCTCGTTTCGCCACGTTAATCTCTACCGGTCGGAGTTTGAGAGAGCATTCTCGTGACTCCCTTTGATTCCCTTTATGTATAGCCTCGCCATCAGATGTTGGGAATTTTATACAAAAATGATATATTGAAACGGCTGCTTTTATATGATAAAGCAATGGCCTCCCAATGATAGCATTGTACTCCGAATCGGCGTTGATTATTTTGAATGTTGTCATGACGGTCCGTTTATGCAACCCTTGTCCCATTTGGATGGGCAAATCAACTTCCCCGAGCGGGACTATCCTTCCTCCTCCAAACCCCAGAATGCTATCGTTGCATGGACGGATATAGCTATCGTCCACGTTCAATCTTCGAAAAGCTCGGACATAAATGACTGATGAATAGCTTCCAGAGTCGATCAAAATTCTGTGGACCGGAATACCCAAAATCCGTGCGCAAGAATGACCAGGGGGTCAGAATGAGGATGGACCACCTGGTCGGCATCCGCATCCGAGAACACAAAATGGCCGGTGGGTTGGCCTTCCTTGATTTCCGCCACCCGAACTTGCCTTTCGGCGTTGGCTACCTGTCTAACATCAGCTTTCCTTTTTCTGTTGGAGCGGCTATCCTCGGCTGTGTTAGTATTGATTCGATTTACACTCGACATCATGAGGATCTCCTACCCTGGTTTTCGGCGGTGGTGGCGGCGGGAGAGTCGGATTGGTTACGCTCCGGATTGACACCTTGAGCGATCTTGGGTGGGGGCGGTAGTTCATGAACGTATCTTTTAAGACCGCCTTGCCGAACAATCCGCATAATTTTTCTCGATTAGATCTCGCACTCATCGGTATCGTGACCTATTGATTTATGATAGGCACAATATCGACGTGAATCTAATTTTGTCGGCTCGACCTTCAAAGGCCGAGCCGGAGGTAACAAATTTAGACCCTGTACTTCATTCCATATGGCTGATGGAGTGTGGGTCAAAGTACTCCTCGGTCATGGCAACTTCGCTCGCGCTTCCTGGCGAGCCCTAAATCCGGTTGTCGGGTTTTCCGAGAACGGTCTAAATCCCCGACCCTACCCAACTCGCTGGTTCTTTCCTTCCGTCCTTTCTCACGCCCCCGGCGGTGCTGGGCGGTTACTTGCCATGGCTTCTTCCGCGCAAATATGGCGTTCGCGCGGACGAGAAATTCTTGGTGCGAGGTCGCCCCAATTCATGGATGGAGTAGTTAAACCAAGTCTCGGGGGCAAGTCCGGCATGGGCCGCGATTAAAATGGCGTCATCCGACACTTTGGTTTCCATCTCTCGAACTTGCTTGTTGAACCGAGAAATATAGCTTTTTAGGGGCTCGTCCTTCCCTTGTTTGATGTTCACGAGGAGTCCTTAGGTGCGGCTTGACTTTGGACGTTAAGAAATGCGTCGTAAAGGCGGAGGCCGATCCCCCATGCCCGAATGGATCCCCTGTGGTAGGGTCCTAAACCAACGGTGGGCTCGGTCGCCCGCAGTCGAGTGGGAAGGCGCTGCAGAGGATGGCATCACTAGGGTATGCCCCATCCATGCTAAGTACTTGTGGACGTGAGTGGTCGGGTCGGTTTCCCCATTGTAGAGACCGACACTGGGGATTTTCAACTTTGGCGGTAATGGGGTCGCTAGGATTCTAGGGAAAATGGCGACATAACAATTGGTTGGTTTCATTACTTGGGGTGGTCTTGAGATCGCTGATTCGCCTTCCGGACCGCCTTCCACCTGTTCAAACGATGACGTGGCGGTGTATTTCTACATCCGTTCTGCCATAAAGGGGCCTTGATCTCGATTGACCCTGAGCCGAACTTATCGACGAGCCGGGCGAAAAAGATCAACTCCCGTCCGGCGAACACCGAGTGGGCATGGCGATGTCGTGTTGGCTCCGGTAGTGACTCGCTACACGACTTTGCCCTCTTCCTCATCTTCTCGCGACGCGCCATCACGATGGACACGTTGTTCATTACCCTGAATCGGCTTCTTCGCATGAGGAAGCCGAATTTGAGGATTAATATTAACATTTAGTTGTGGGTTGAGTGGGTTAGTATTTGCAAGGAGTGGAGGAGGTGCTTGAGAGTTTGTGGTAGCGAGAGTTTGTGATATGAGTTGGTTCATTTGCTGTACAAAAGTTGGGTTGGCAATTAGCTGAGCGAAAGGAAATAAAGTAGTGCTCCCTGCTTCTGTTTGGAGCATATTTTGGCCATTAGTGGTCCGCCGGTTTGGTTGTTCAAATGTTGCTCTTCAGTCAAACGAGCATTTCTCGACTGTTGACTCATTTTGTCTATTATGAAAAGGTTAAACGTTAAACTTTACCTGGTTTTCACTTAACTTGCTTTTGCTTGGAATTCTGACTGGACCAATACGGGCCCTCCTTCTAGCGCCAATTTGTTGACGTGCGTTTTGGTCAACAAGCAAAAATATGTAAAAGATTTAACACGTGGAAATGTAAACGTCGCGTAACGTGTGTTTATTTCCTCAGCTAATTCGCTTTTTTGCATAATGCCGAGCCGAATTATTGGGGTCGGTCTCTATTACAATCTTACTCTTTTTTCTCTCCTTTTTTTTTTTCCCGTCCCTCTTCAATCTCTCTCTCTGTCGGACTTTTTGTACCCCTTGAGTCGGTGGATTTACATTAGTCATCTTTGCACTAACTAGTCATTAATTAGTAAAATAATTAAAGAAAGACACATGTCCTCTCTAATCGGTGCATGTCAATCAAAACTTGCCACTTGTCGACTTCTCTTTATAACTTTCGACATGTGGCGCTTTCGATACTAATAAAGCGATAAGCATGGGCGTGTGATTATTTTTATGAGTCGTCGCGCATGCGTTTTCCGTCGAAATTTGGGCTCGGGGCTCGGGCTTGGCCGTGTTGCGGTTGGGCTCGTGTGAGCGGGCGAGCCTAATTAAAAACGTGTCGCCACCAAGACCGTTGTTGACGCCACCCGCAGTCTCCTACTCGGCGTGTCTTTGACTAATGACGTGGATTAATTTCTTCCACTCGCTCGGTGTCATCAATTCTCACTTCAGCGTTCTCGCTTTGTTTATCATATTTTTATTTTATTTTTTTGAGAAGCCACTTACAACTTTTAGATTGTGTTTAAGTTGTTAATTTGAATAAGTTCTAATGCTCAACCTTAAAGTTGCTATTTTTTCAATATATATATTTATGTTTAATTTGCTAAACTAAAAGTTTAACTCTAAAGTTGCTAGTTATATTTTTAGACTTATGTTTAAGTTGCTAAATCAAAAGGTTTAACCTATAGTTGCTAGTTATATTTGATTATTATTTTTTTTCAAATGAAATAAAATAAAGATTTGATAAAAAAAAAATTACAACTCCCAACACTTTTAGATTTATGCTAAAATTGCTAAAATAAAATTGATAAGTTGACAAAAAGTGATAATTATACCATAAGATAAATAGTTGATAACAAAATAAAAATTAAACCTCACAGCACTTTTAGAATTATGCTATAGTTGCTAACATAAAATTGATAAACTAACTAAAAGTGCTAGTTATACCATTAAAATAAATAAGGACATGATAAATGCCTATAGACTCCGGTTTATAATTATTGTTTGGTAATTGATAACACAATCATGGTCCTTCACTAGTTCGAGCCATCTGCGTTGTCTCATGTTAAGTTCTTTCTGAGTGAAGAAGTATTTTAGACTTTAATGATCAGTGTAAATTTCACTCTTAGCCTCGTATAAGTAGTGTCGCCATATTTTTAATGCGAAAACCACACCGCTAATTCCGGATCGTGAGTTGGATAATTTTTCTCATAATCTTTCGGTTGTCAGAAGCGTAAGCAATTACTTTTCCATGTTGCATAAGAACACAACCTAAACCCTTCAACTATGCATCATCGTGTAGATAATGAAACCATCGATCCCATTTGGCAGTGTAAGAACTTGAGCCGTCGTCAATCTTTCTTTCAATTCGCTAAAGCTCTTTTCACACTTGTCATCCATTGAAACTTAATGTTCTTTCTCGTTAGTTGAGTTAGTGGAGCGAAGATCTTAGAGAAACCCTCGACAAATCTTCTTTAGTAGCTAGCTAACCTAAGAAAGCTGCGGATCTCTCCTACGTTCTTTGGTGTAAGCCAATTTTTCACCACCTCAACCTTGCTAGGATCTACAGAAATCCCCTCTCGAAAAACAATATGTTCCAAAAATGGAACACTGTCTAACCAGAACTCACATTTACTGAATTTTGCAAATAACCTTTTCTCTCGGAGCCTCTGCGATACTAGTCTTAAGTGTTGTTCGTGCTCTTCCTTTGACCGAGAATAAATAAGGATATCGTCAATAAAGACTATGCGAATTGATCAAGATAATCTGAAATGACTCGATTCATTAAGTCGATGAATGCAACTGAGGCATTAGTCAAACCAAAAGGCATGACAAGGAATTCATAGTGACCGTAACGAGAACAAAATGCAGTTTTTGGAATGTCTTCTTCTCGAATGCGCAATTGATGGTAGCCTGATCTCAAATCGATCTTAGAAAAATACCCAGCACCCTGAAGTTGGTCAAATAATTCCTCAATTCTTGGAAGAGGGTATTTGTTCTTGATGGTCACCTTATTAAGTTTGCGATAATCAATACACAATCTCATCGTTCTGTTCTTCTTTTTGACAAATAAGACTGGTGCACCCCAAGGTGAGAAACTCGGTATGATGAATCCTTTATCGAGCAAATCTTGTAGTTGTTCCTTGAGTTCTTTTCGATTCTGCAGAGCCATTCTATATGGTGCCTTGATATTGAGTCGCCTGTACTAATTCTATGACAAATTCCACCTCTCTTTCTGGTGGAACGCCATGAAGATCCTCCGGAAATACATCAGGATATTCACAGACAATAGAAATTTGGTCAATGGAGGGACATTCCTTTGAAACTTTAGTTATTAAGGTTAGATAGGCTTCACAACCTTTGTTCCGGAGTTTACGGGCCTTCATAGCTGAGATGATAGGGTTAACAGGTTTTGATGAGATTCCCAAAGAATAATTGGGAGTCCTAAAGAGAATAAAAGACTACCCTTCGAGCTCGGCAATCGATTGTTGCGTGATGTTTGGACAACCAATCCATTCCTAAAATGACATCGAAGTCATGAACATTCAACCTAATAAGATCAACAGACAACTCTCTCCGTCAATAGAAATCGGACAATTAGTGTAAACTAAGGTCAATTCATGACATCCCCTAAGGGAGTTGATATGTTAGCATAATTGACGGTTTCATAGCAAATTTGCGCTCATTCACGAAAGATTGTGAAGCACCGTAATCAATTAAGACATAAGCGGTATACCACAAACATTCATAGATCCTATAAAATAATTACATACTCAAAACATGCATGAACATAATGATATGAAATTCGGAAAAAAATGCAAGAATTAATTTAGTTACCACCACCACGCGATTGCGTCCCCTCGCTTCGTTTGCATCATTGTGAAAACTCTAGCCTGAGTGGGCTTTTTCTCTCCGGGTAGTTTAATGCTATATGTCTAGACTTCTTACAATTAAAACAAACTCCCCGTACTAAGCAAACATTCTCCCGATGTGCCTTGCCGCATTTAGTGCTTATAGTTGTCGATTGTTTATTATGTGAGGCACTCTGTGGAACTTGTACTTGCTTTCTTTTTCGACCATTACTATTCCAAACACTTGGGTTTTCTCTTTAGAACTTTTGTCCTCCTTGTTGGATCCACATCTCTTCCCAATTCACATATTGAGCCCTTTCAACCAACATAGCTTTGTTGATAACTTCGCGATAAGTAGTAAGCTCAAAAGGAGTCACCGCCGACTTGATTTTGGATCGAGTCCTTCTTCAAATCGCCTCGCTCTTCGCTCCCCAAGAGCAACCATGTCGAGCAAGTTTGGACAATTTGGTGAATTCTCGCTTCATATTCGCCACCGTCGGTTCCTCTATTCCAATCAGTATAAATTCTCTTTCCTTCAGCTTGGCGAACACTCCTCGGAAAATACTTATCATAAAAGACTTCGAACCTTTTCCAAGTAAAGGGGCTAGCGCCGCTCGATCTGACGTTGCACCATCCTCCACCAATCATATGCATCGCCTCGTAGCACAAATGTTGCATAGTTAACATATTCCTCGTCAAGACAATCAATTACAGAAAAGATTTTTCGCATCTCGCAAGTTCATCCTTCAAATTCAATAGGATTAGTGGTACCCGCAAAAGATGGCGGGGATAACCTACGAAAGTCCAATAACCGATTTCTTTCGGGGATGTTAGCACGCCTGTCCGATTAGTTTCACTAAAAGTAGTTAATGCTTGGAAGAGAGCCTCGATAGTTGGGGAGTCCTTGAGCATTGTTGGTGTTGGAACCATTCCATTCTTCAGGTGATTCGAGCGAGTGTTGCGGTTCATTTTATATTAATCAAAATAGGTTTATTAAGTTCATTAAATTCTCGCAATCATATGTTCCATTTTGTAGGTCCCAAGGGGTGTGAGTAAGGTTTAGAAGGGGGGGTTGAATAAACCTTACCAACTTTTCGATTTTAGTCCTTTTAAAATATTACGAGTTAAATACACAAATAAGTCCTTGAGGGACAACTAAGTTAGTTAACCAAAGAGTTAGCCACTCAACGACTTTCGATTGAGCTGTTGATAGAATAACTCACTGTTTAGTCTAAACCTTAACTGGCCGTGATGAAATTTTCACGGAAGACTTAACACCCTTGAATTTGGTTTAAGTTTGTTTTAATACTTGATTTTAGCACTTTGTTAATTATCGGTTGGATAGCAAATTATCACAGATATGAAATGATATGCGAAATTAAATGATGAAATGTAAATGACACAATAATTTTTATAGAGGTTCAAGATGTGGTAATTCTTCTACTCCTCTCATCTCCAACTCCCGGAGGAATCCAATAAGTATTGATCGAGTACAAAATGGTTATCACCCGATACAAGTCTTGATCACACAAACTTGATCCTTTGGGACTCGATGCTGAGATGCCTTGGTCACACAAAGCTTCTCGTCCGACTCGGCTTCTTCTTCATGGGCGCCGCTTGCTACTTGACTCCCTTGCTCAAGCTTCTTGGATTTGATCACGAAGCCCTCCAATAACTTGAGACTGGTTCGACCTTGAACCTTTCTACAATCCTCCTTGGAATGTAGACCCCTTTTGATTCTTCAAAAGTTTCCTCTTCAACAGTTGAAGTTGTCTTTCCTTCACGACTTGGTGTTGGATCGATTTCCTTCAAATTTAGGCTTGAGGATTTGCTTGAATAACTTGAGAATATTTTTGAGGTTATTGATTTGAATAATGCTTGTTATCTCGTATGCAAGGTAACCCTTTCTCAAAGTGATTCCTCAGCCTTTTTATAGTGAACTTTCAAAAATCGCCCATTGAAGAGATAGGCTAATTTTCAAAAGTCACTTGTGTTCGCTGGCTTAATTTGTTGCGATCCTTGAAGTTGACATTTCCTCGTATTAAATGTCTTGCGACTTTTCCAGTTCGACCAAGGTGCGATCTTCCCATTGGTTTATTCCTTTTGCACGCTTCCGGATCGAGCACTTTAAGACATGGCGCATGGAAGTATTACTTGTTTAAGTAATATTCTTGACTTTTGTGCAATGTATTCTTTTTCGCTTAACTCCTCTTTGCAAAATGCTTTTCCCAGTGTGACTTGAGTCCGCTCCAATGATTGAAAGACTCATCTGTCACTTCAACTTGACTTGGCTTGGCTTCTTTGGTTGACTTGACCGACTCTTCATACAATCAGATCTCATCTGATACTCCTTCATCGAGTTCTTGTCTTCTCTCCTTGCCATACTCAAATTGTTTCACAAAAAAAGTCTTCATTTCGATCTTGATTGACTTCTTGTATGTCCAGGCATAGCTTACTTGACTCACTCGAACAACCCTATCTATTACAATACAAATTACAAGGAAAATGGGGTGCCAACTTTCTAGTCTAAGTTTTACATGGCATTCATCAAAATCTAATAAATAAATTTCCCAACAATTTCCCCTTTTTGATGATGCCAAAACTTATAACATACATTCAAAATGTAAATAGCAAAGATACATACGATAATGTAGAAACAGAGAATGTATGCGTAGAATCAATCTTTTTATTGATCATAACATTCTTGTCCTTTACACAAATTGTTTACAAAGTGTATCGAGCAACATAATATTCTATATCTACGCAAAATATAGAAATTACTGATTCTTATTCAACGTCTAAGACTTACATACATATGCATTTACAATAGTAAAATGCATGAAGGGGTGGACAACAACACTTCATCGCCTTTGTCTCCTTCTTTTCCTCTTGACTCTATCGTCCTCTGCTCTTTTTCTCTTCCTTTCTTCTTCACCGCTTTTTTCTCGTAGGCTCTTCTAGCAGCTTCGTCTTTTCTCTTTCTTTCTTGTCTTCGTTGACTCTCTTCCCACAAATTGATCTTGTCTCTTATTTTCTTCTTCAATCCTTTTGACATAGTCAAAGATTCTTCCCCGCCACTTCAAGATTTGCTATGGCATCAAATCCAGCCCAATAGATCTCTCATTTCTTTCTTGGATCTATGTATTCAATGTTTTTGGGTAGAGGTCTGTCCAAACCTCTTCCTCCATCGCTTCTTCCTCTTCCTCTCAGGCGTGTATTGTCTTGAGCATTCTTCTTTCAAAGAAAGTGACCAAAGCAGAGTGATTGCTAGTAGATATTTGGGATGACTAAGGCGTTGCTAAAATCCACACAATTTTTAGTAACTCGAGTTTGTAAATATTTGTGATAGACATTTTTTAGCAACAATCACGCTTAACTTAGCTTCTTCGCACAACTTGAGGCCTTTTTCCCAATACAAGTCCCAGTGCTTAGGCCATGGACATGCCTTGAAATATCCCCGGATTCGAGCATTTTGAATTCATCAACCGATCTAGGCTCGTTTTAGACGCCTAAATGGCATTAGTGTCTCTTCTGCCGAATGCCTCCGTATTGTTTCAATATGTCCATCACACGGCATCCATTTTTCCTTCAACCTCCTTTATCCCCGCTTCTACGATTTTTCTCTTCTCGGACATAGGCACATCAGTGTTGGAGCGGCAGAGTCATCGGATGTTTGCTAATGATGTCACCGTGATGACGAGTCCTTGTTGAGGGTTTCAAGAAACATTAGGGTCATGTCTTTGATCCTTCCCCCTCAATCGCTTTTCCTTCTCCTTTTCTTCTCAACAACACTGTTTCCTTCTCACCAACCGTCCCCTTAAGCATCTTACTCGTATTCCTCTTCTCCCTTTTTTGGCATTATCAAAGGAGAGAGGAACCCTGGAACATACCGTATGAAGTCTAGGCGGTTGATAGCCGAGTTGTGTTTGGAGTCTCATTGCTCGAAATTCTGAGCGGGTGGCTTTGGACTCACCGCCACTCGCCATTTCAGCCATAAGAAGACTCAATTTGTTATTCATGTTTTCCTCTACACGCAGAGTTCTTTCTTGTGAAATTCTCGCAATGACTTCATTTCAATGTTGTGAGAGGCATGCATTCTGTCAATGTTCTCTTGCATCCGCTTCTTCATATCAAGATTATCAACGCCTCCGGATCAACATTTTGTTGTACAATGCCTTGAAATATCTGGGACCGGTTCTAGCCGCATTGTGCGTTGTTCTTTGGTACCATTCTCTCGATTCTCGATCACTATTCCACGCAGACGGCCGTAAGATTGGCATCTCTCGTTATCTAGCCGCATATCCATGGTGGCCTGGTGCCTTTCCATCTTCTCAATCTCTCCAAAGATTGTCTTGAAAACCTCTCGAACCTCACCGTCACCTCTGTCTCACCGGCCAAGCAACATTAAAGTCAATATCTGGCTGACGATGGTATCTGTGGGAATAATCGGATCGTGTCCGACGTTGAAGCGCTCTTCGCTTCTCGAGCCGTTTCTTCATCAAGTTCAGCAAATCAATTGAGAAAGGGAAAGTCTCTTCAAATGCATCATCACGGACATATGGTATAGTTTCCACGGTTACTCGTGCCTATGATGTGCCCGATTAAGTTGATTCTGCTGCAGCCTTCGTTAGCTTTCACTTGCTATTTGGTCGTGTTTCACTGGGCCTCGGGTGGTATTGACCACGGTGGTTGAGCCTCACTGCCTTAACAGCTTTCTTCTTGGTCTCACCGGGTTTATCCTTTTGAGTTACTGTTCCTCGGCCTTATTAGTAGCATCATCAAGATGATGAGACTTGAAGGGGTGGCTCATTATCAAAATTGAATGTTTGACGAGTAGCCTTGGGGTCCGCTTGCTCGTACTAGGTTGAACATCCTCACCGAGTCTTTTAGATTTGCGGGAGGGGAGGACTCGAACATCTTCACCTTCGATCCCGGAAAAGTTATGTCGTGGTTGTCTTGGGAATCATGAAGGGCACTTATCTCCTTCTCGTAATCATCAATGTGGACAGGAGGGATGTTCTCGTGTTTCTCGCCTCTTTACCTCGGGAAGTTTCAACCTCCCGTAGGTCTTCATTACCTCCCGCAGTTGTCAACCGCAAAGAAGGCTCGACATTCCCTTCAACATGACTCACCGTCTTGGGTCTTCTACGGTGGCATCCACCGGAGTCTCAACTCCGTGGATTGCACTTTCATTGCCTGTGTTAACTCCCGGGGCGATCCATCCATGCCTCGATCGCATCGCAGGGTGTCATCGGCCTGAGAGCGCTTGGCACTTCACCGAGACAGAACTCAACTGTCCGAGCTTCTTCACAACTTGTTGTGTTTCTTTTTCTTGTTCCTTCTCCACTTCGCCTTCAAGATTCATGGTGGAGTCATCTCGCAAGATCCTCCGACCTAGCTACGATGGAGGGAGTTTCCCCCTCCGGGCACACCACCGAGTGACTAGTGATGGGGTCACTCTTCTCCGCACTCCTACCGTGTCCTTTGAGTGTTCGATCGTGGGGGCGGGTGGTAAGACACCTTCAATAGGGCTTGGCTTGACTTGGGTCCCCAAGTTCCCGGTTTCATCGCCAAGTCCCCTAGATCCATCCTTTGAGTGAGCTAGGGAAGTGGTTGCAAAGAAAGACAAAGGGCAATCTGTACCACTCCCAATGGATCAATCTCCACTGAGTTTTGGAAGACTCTCCGGTCCTTCCGTCACCGTTGCTCATGCATTATCCTGGATTCTCGCATGGCTTGCCGCATTTCCAACTCCTCGAGCAGCACTGGTCCAAGTCCTCATCACTTCCCCGAGAAGGCATCGAAGTGAGGATGAGTATGATCGATGGTTCCGGTGAAAGGACAAATATTGGCCTTCTCACGGGCTTCACTTCCTCCGCCAATCTCTCCTTCTCCTTTTCTTTGAAGATCTCGCAAGATATCTAGGCGATTCTCTTCATCATCGATGCCGACCACCGTGGTCAACCCGAGGAAATTCATCAATTCTTCTTCTTCTTCTTCTATGTATTCATGTTTCTAATTGTTCCCTCGAGCGACTCGGCTTCCATTTTCTCCATTCTCGCAGACGATTTTGGATATCCGGATATGGTGGAGACAACATAATCACATCATCATCATCTTCTTCTTGTTGTCCTTCCTTTTCGAATGGAATGGAAGGCAACATATTCTCGCTTCCTCAACTCCTTCAACATCGGGGCAAGTGAGAATAGTTACAAGCCAGGGGATTCTAATGTCTCCGCGCTTCTTGTTCTCGCTTGTTCTATCCACACTGGGTCTCCAATTTGCCTCGTTGATCGGTCTCAAAGATTTGGCTGTTTCATCAATGATTTCTCGAGACCGCACTTCTTCAAAGCCTCGAGACTTTTCCTACCGAGTGGCGACTCAGCCGTTTCTCAAGCTCCGAGAGCTTGGTGATTCTTCTTCATCTTTTTGTCCTTACCGAGAGGAAGTTCTAGTTCGGATACTTCTTCGCGTCCTTCTTGGCGCGGGCGGTGCATCTTTCTTTGATCGAGGAGCTGCGTTTCTTGGCTTTGCGATCCTCTTCTTCTTGATGATTGGAGAAGGTATTTGTGGTTCCTTCTCCGCCTCAGGCTGCAGGGCGGAAACACGGCACTGTAGGGGCAGTGACTCCTGCACGGGGCAGTGCATCTTTCTTCTTAGGCTGCAGGGGCAACTATCTTTCTTTCCAAATTTGCATGGGCGACTTTCTTCTTGGGATGGGAGGCTACAATGTTTCCTCGAGGGTCACCGATTCCCCCTCACTGTATCCGCCCTCTTGGCATAAGCTCTCTTACGGGCTCTCAAAGATTTGATCGAACATCTTCTTGTTGACATGGAACGCCTTTCCATGTCGGAGTGGAACACCTTTCACCTCCATCAACCGACCAACTACAAGGCCATAGCCCAAGGATCCTCCAATGACCCATCGCCCTTGAAGGACTTATTTCCAACATTCTCGCGAGTCCGCTATAGACGACTTCATCCCCGCTTGATTTTCTTCTCCTCCATGATCGCACCATGACAATCAGCCTTCGTTTTGGACAACTAATTAAAGCTTCCACATTTCATGTCTACACATTTGCTACGATATCCAATGCAGCTTATGATGATCATCCTTCGCCAGCCTTCTTATCACCGTGTGTAACCACCTTCGCAAAGACATTCGTGTCCGCCACTTCCTTCCATGCAAAGCAGCCAAGTTTACATCAGCCTCAAATATCTCTCGCACTCCTTCCGACGGTAACAAACAATGCTCCGCTAGATCTTGACAATGATGGTGAAGTCCTTTCCGTGAACAGAGGACTTGATGCCCTCGTTGTGAACCTCGGCGTTCATGTAACCGTGCTACCTCCTCAACATATGTCATCCGAACTCCATCGTGAGAAAGGGTTTGATCACCATTTCTCAATTTTGTCGGCTATCTTCTTCACAAGGATTTCATCTAACCTGTTTGACCATTCCATCGAAATCCACGGTAGAACCAGTGTGGATTTGCTTCCCTAGCTTGGTGAAATCATAGGTTGATGCCATTTTTCTGAGTTTTTACCGAATGAACTTTGACGAACTTGCTCTGAAGGTTTGGTAGGGTTTTGAGAGAAAATTGCTTTCTTTGCTTTTGGAGAGATGAACAGTTTTGAGTAATGTGAGAGAGAAACCGAACAAAATGGTATATATGGGTTATGAAAGGACGTGCTTTCAGTTTTTGAAATTTGATCAAGATCGACGACTCAGATTTAGCACGCCGATTAGCATTTAATTGCTCGCATTTAATGCGGCAACATTTATATCCAATCATATGCTTTGTCGTGCGACTTTTTGATCAGATCATTATTATTATTACCGACGTCATCCTTAAAAATATTCCTCGCTTATTAAAAATGATCGCGTTTTTGTCACTTAGCTTATAAATGACTCACCACGCTTAATCGACTCAACTCTTCTTCTCTATATTCATGTAGTGACTCAAATTGTCCTAACTCGATATAGTGACTCTCCGATATGGTTTGATTCACTTAGCCGATTCACACGCCCTGCTCTATTTTCATCTTTTCACATTTCATCTCTTCTCCTTGAGTCTTCTCGAGTGTCAACTCACCAATTAACCCTAGCTCATGCTTAAGTTCTTCAAATCGGATTCACATAATGACTTTGTGAATATGTCATTAACTTGTTTGTCGGTTGAGATGTATTCCAAGGTGATGTCTTTCTTTTCAACATGATCTCTTATGAAATGATATCCGACATCAATGTGCTTTGTTCTTGAATGCAACACGGGGTTCTCGAGTGATTGCAATATCACTTGTGTTATCACACATAATTGGAATTTCTTTTTCTTCAATTTCATAATCTCTCACCGTTGTCTCATCCATAAGACTTGGGCACAACAAACACCGCAACTATGTACTCTGTACTTGGATGGATGTGGCTATTGAGTTTTGCTTCTTGGTAAACCAGAAACTAATATGTTTCCAAGCATTTAACATGTGCCTGAAGTACTCTTCCTGTCAACCCTACATCCAAAGATAGTCGTAGTCCGAATAACCAATAAGCTTGAATCCACCTTCCTTTGGATACCATAAGCCGACTTCCCGCATCCTTCAAATATCTTAGGATTCTCTTAGCTGCATCATGTGGCTCTCCTTTGGAGCAGATTGGAATCTTGCACATACACCTACCGCAAAGGTGATGTGTGGCCCGCTTGCTTTGTTAAATGAAGCGTTGATCCAATTAGTGCTCAGTATCTTATTTGATCCACAAAGCTTGCCATCTCGCATCCATATCCATCTTGACCGATGTATTCATTGGTATTTTCACGAGAAGGCTTTTCTTCCATACCAAATTTCTTCATTAAATCTCTCTCGTATACTTTGTTTGACTTATGAAGGTTTCATCCTTCACTGCCTAACTTGAAGTCCTAGAAAGAATGTCGCTTCTCCCATCATGCTCATTTCAAATTTGCCTTGCATGAGGTTTGAGAACTTATCACACAGCTCCTTGTTTGTGGATCCAAAAATAATGTCATCCACATATATTTGAACAAGCAAAGATACTACTCTCCCATCTTGAATTTTGAAGAGTGTTACGTCCACTTTGCCTTTGGTGAATCCATTATCTCCGAAATTGAGATAATGTATCATACCATGCTCTAGGTGCCTGTTTCAATCCATATAGAGCTTTCTTGAGCTTGTACACCTTATCTCCAAGAGTCTTCTCGCTCAAATCCTGGAGGTTGCTCAACATAGACTTCTTCTTCCAACAATCCATTTAGAATGAACTCTTCACATCCATTTGATATACAAAGTGAAGTTCTTGTGTGCGGATAGGCAAGAAACATCCTTATTACTTCTAATCTTGCAACAGGAGCAAATGTTTCATCAAAATCTATTCCTTCCTCTTGGCAATACCCTTTGGCTACTAATCTTGCTTTATTTCTTACCACGTAACCTTCCTCATTCATCTTGTTTTCAATACCCACTTTGTGCCAATAACATTTTGATGGATTGGTCTTTGCACCAATTCCTTACTTTGTTCCTTTCAAACCGATTCAACTCTTCTTGCATGGCTTGAATCCAATGTGTGTCATCCAATGCTTGGGACACATCTTTTGGTTCTATTTGGGAAATAAAACAAGTGAACATAGCTTCTTGTTGAGCTCTGGATCTGGTTCTTACACCATCTCTTATATCTCCAATGACTAGCTCTCGTGGATGGTCTCTCGAGCCATATCACATCGGGTTGGAGTAAGTCATTGGTTCATCGTCTTGCAACATTGTGTTATCTTGAGCAGCTCTCTCATCATCATTTAGTCAGCATTTTCCACTGTCTTTGAGATTCACTATCTCATCTTCACCTTCATTGAGTGCTCCAGCTTCAGCTTCAACGTAGGGACTCTTCTGCATAGTTGGTGATTCACTTATCGCCTAACTCTTCAATGTCATCTCCATTTACATTAGGTTCATCAAAAACCACATGGATAGACTCTTCTCGTGACCATAGTCCTTTTGTTCAAGACTCTATAAGCTTTGCTTTCACCGAGTATCCCAAGAAGATACCTTCATCGGCTTTAGCGTCAAAAGCCTTTAGCCGCAACATCTCTCCTTGCAAATCGTGTTCACCTTCATTATTTGCGGTGGCCCATCCTCTATCACTATCAACGCCTCATCATGTAAAGTGATAGATGAGCCTCGCATACATATTTTCCAGTCATCAAATTCTTCAATGGTGAACATAGGAATGCATGTCAAATTTGCTTCCATGATAATAACTTTGCTATTTTAAAAATGGCTTTTGAAAGAACAAGTGTTAAAAACTTCTTTGAAAGATTGGAGATCTAGTTCAAGAACTTGATCGAGGAAGGCTCAATGAACCAACCGCTCTCACGATACCACTTGTAGGTCCCAAGGGGTGTAAGTAAGGTTTAGAAGGGGGTTGAATAAACCTTACCAACTTTTCGATTTTAGTCCTTTTAAAATATTACGAGTTAAATACACAAATAAGTCCTTGAGGGACAACTAAGTTAGTTAACCAAACAGAGTTAGCCACTCAACGACTCGATTGAGTTTGTTGATAGAATAACTCACTTTGTTTAGTCTAAACCTTAACTTGGTCATGTGATGAAATTTTCAGCGGAAGACTTAACACCCTTGAATTTGGTTTAAGTTAGTTTTAACACTTAATTTTAGCACTTTGTTAATTATCGCTTGGATAGCAAATTATCAAAGATATGAAATGATATGCGAAATTAAATGCTAAAATGTAAATGACACAATAATTTTTATAGAGGTTTGAAGATGGGGTAATTCTTCTACTCCTCTCTTCTCCAACTCTGGAGGAATCCACTAAGTATTGATCGTGAGTACAAAGTGGTTATCGGTCAAATACAAGTCTTGATCACACAAACGACTTGATCCTTTGGGACTCGATCTGAGATGCCTTGGTCACACAATCGGCTTCTCGTCCGACTCAGCTTCTTCTTCAGGCGGCCGCCTTGCTTACTACTTGACTCACTTGCTCAAGCTTCTTGGATTTGATCACGAAGCCCTCCAATAACTTGAGACTGTTCGACCTTGAACCTTTCTACAATCCTCATTGGAATGTAGACCCCTTTTGATTCTTCAAAAGTTTCCTCTTCAACAGTTTGAAGTTGTCTTTCCTTCACAGCTTGGTGTTGGATCGATTTCCTTCAAATTTAGGCTTGAGGATTTGCTTGAATAACTTGAGAATATTTTTGAGGTTACTGATTTGAATAATGTTTGTTATCTCGGGTATGCAAGGTAACCATTTCTCAAAGTGATTCTCAGGCCTTTTTATAGTGAACTTTCAAAAATCGCCCGTTGAAGAGAAATGCTTTGATTTTCAAAAGTCACTTGTGTTCGTTGGCTTGTCTTGTTGCGATCCTTGAAGTTGACATTTCCTCGTATTAAATGTCTTGCGCTTTCCGTTACGACACAAGTGTAGTGCTACCCATTGGTTTATTCCTTTTGCACGCTTCGGGATCGAGCACTTTAAGACATGGCAAAGATAGAAGTATTACTTGTT
Organism: Rehmannia glutinosa; assembly: GCA_016081115.2. Classification (NCBI taxonomy): domain Eukaryota; kingdom Viridiplantae; phylum Streptophyta; class Magnoliopsida; order Lamiales; family Orobanchaceae; genus Rehmannia; species Rehmannia glutinosa. The sequence goes on along the minus strand of JABTTQ020001070.1, from coordinate 154,441 downwards.
TAAATAATATTCTTGACTTTTGTGCAATGATTCTTTTCGATTAACTCCTCTTTCATTTGCTGCTTTTCCCTAGGTGACTTGAGTCTGCTCCAACGATTGAAAGACTCATCCGTCACTTCAACTTGACTTGGCTTGGCTTTTTGGTTGACTTGATCGACTCTTCATACAGTTGTATCTCACCGATACTCCTTCGATCGAGTTCTTGTCTTCTCCTCCTTGCCATACTCAATTTGTTTCACAAATAAGTCTTCATTTCGATCTTGATTGACTTCTTGTATGTCCAGGCATAGGACTGACTTGACTCGAACAACCCTATCTATTACAATACAAATTACAAGGAAAATGGGGTGCCAACTTTCTAGTCTAAGTTTTACATGGCATTCATCAAAATCTAATAAATAAATTTCCCAACACATTCTAATAGTATTTTCCAACTTAGTGTAAGTAATCATTAACATTCTTCCTCGTAGGATAAAACCTAATTCGAATAATATTTATAATAATCATGTTGAAATTTTGAAATAAAATAACGTAAATAATTTTATTTGCATATAAAATGATTTATTTGTTTACTTTTAATAAAGGAAATGTAACGACCGAATTATGAAATTAAAGTACTATAAAATATTATTAAGAAAACACGAATTTATAAATTAAAGTGATGCCAATAATTATCCAAAAAGTTGATTTAGAATTTTTAATTCTTAAGAAAAAAAATATAATGATAATAATAATAATAATTTTTCTAAATTAAATATCCAAAAATTATTCCAAACCTAAACCAAAAAACAATTAAAGTCATAAATCCAAAATTTAGTTCGATCATAATTATTTAAAATATAAATATAGCATGATTTATTCCACCATCCACAACATCATATCTTCAGCCAGATTCCTCAACCTGAAAGTCATGATAATGATAGGGGTGAGCTTCATCTCGCTCAGTAGGGATATATCTGTCAATATTTAATATAACATGAAAAGCAATTCACATAATTACAACAATAAATTCATTAATTTCTTCTTTTTCCTCTCGATCGCCGATTCCTCAGTATATAGCATTGCGGTTCACCCCGAAGATACGTTTGATCCCGGACCCTTTTCATGGTCCCTAGCTTATATGAATTTATTTCCTCTTGACATATATTGTAATCAATGAAGTACAATCATGAAACATTAAATAAAGACAAATAATATAGAAATCCCTACCTTAATAATCGTAGATATTCGATGTAGAAAAAATGAATAATAAAAGTCCTAGTCCTCGACCCCTTCGTTTTCAACATTAAATTAAATTATATAATTAATATGTGATTTTAATAAATCAAATTAATTAATGAAAGAATTTGTGAAAAATATTTAAAAAGGCTTGTGAATTGTGAATATATATATATATATAAATGAAAGTTGAAGTAGAAAAAATATTTATACCTTATAGTTATTAGAAATATGGTGTAAAATTGTGTATGAATTTACACATATTTATAGTAGTTAATTCCAACCTCTAAACCTATATTAGCCCCTAATAACTAACCCTAAGTCCCCTAAAAATAACCCCTAATCTAACCCCTAAAATAACTCATAAATTAATCCTTATTATTTTATTTTTTTTTAAAATTTGGGATATTACAGAAAATAGCAAGTTCATCTATCTTCTATTCGATCCAAATAACAATCAATCTCATACATGGGTAAGTTTCATAGAAACAAAATTATATCAATTAATAATGACAGTAAATGTAATCCTTACCGAATTGCGGAGGGAGATGCTCAAAGTGTGGCATAGAACCCATGACTTTTTGACTTAAAATATTTTTTTAGATAAAACTTTTTAAGTCTACAGAACCAATTTTAAAAGTTTCGGCTCTGATACTACAATATATAGCACCTTCTAGCTTATTGAATTTTAATGCGAAAATAAGTAATTTTATAATATAAATACTTTAAAGATTTCATAAAAATACGGAATAATAAAAACTTTAATTAGTTTCAAAGTTTGTAGCGGAAATAAAGACTAATAATTGAAATAATTATAAATCCAGAAACATCCATAATGAAATGAAAATGACAGTCAACATCCAATAGAAATTAAAATTCAAACTTTTTTTTTAAGAAAAGTTGAAAGACATGAAAATCATGAAAGACGTGGGTTCGCGAGTCACTGCGCTACGTCATCTTCTTCCTCATCAGGGTTCTCATCTAAAAATATTAAACATTCGTGGGGTGAGCTTAACGAAGCTCCATAAGTAATTTCATGCATGAATGCATGCCTAATGCAACAATATAACATTTACTTCAAAAGTTTTCATTTTTTTACTTAAAACTTTCTTTAAGACGCGAGCTCACTTGATGACACATTGTTCTATTCAGGGTTGCAGTGGGCCTTGTTATTTGGAACCCGATTAATATTTTGCCCGAAGGCCCATTTTCATAAACATTAACTTAGCCGCAAGCGGCACATGATCGGAACGCTGGTTCCTCACGCCCATTCCCCACTCACTCCAGCATCATAGAACACTGTACACCAATTTCTTTAAAAATATAATTAAAATTAAACCTGAATAAATTTAATTTTACTATTGTTTTTATGCTCGTGAAATGCTATGAACATACATTAAAATGATGAATGGACCTAAGTGATGCAACTTTTTCTTAAAATACGAGAATAAATGTAAAAGCATCTTATAACAATTAAATCTCATTAGCTGAAATAATTTGAGAACAAAATCCCACATTTAACTAATTAAGGAAAAATTATATATCTAATTAGTTAAGAGAAACCCTTCATTAATTAATTAGGCAAATATTAATATGAACTGGTCAAAGGATTAGAGAATACTATTCGCTATAGTACTAAGATATAATATATATTTACAACTAAACTTGCTAGATAATATGATCAACTGACAATCAAGTTTTCTTTTTTTTTCTTCCTCAAACATAAAGGTTGTGTATATGAATTTTACTAATTAAAAATTAAAACTTATGAATCTGTAAGAAAATGTTTAGATTGAAAACTAATATAATTTTAATACACTCAAGTTTTTTGACATGACAATATAAAATAATCTTATCCATAGTATATTTTATTGAAGTGAATACTAGTTAAATTTATTTAATTTTTATCAAGATATTAAAAATATATATAAAATAAATGTATACACATAAATTTTAAATTTTTTTAAATTGAGGAGGTAAAATGTAAATTGCTCAAAGTTTATATGGCAAAGTAACAATTACGCAAAGTTTAGATGGCAAACTGCAGTAATATTAGTATAATTTGGTCAAATGACAATTTTACCCCCACGTGCATGGCACATGATAAAATTCCGATGGAATATTCCGCCGGCGAAGAGACCTAGGAGGCTATGTGCAAAACTCTTGAACTTTAGGAGGTAAAATATCCCCAAAAAAAGTTTAGGTGGCAAAGTCGAAAAAACCGAATAGTTCGGAGGGCAAAAAATATTTTTCTCTAATTGTAATACACTCAAGTTTTTTGACATGACAATATAAAAATACAAAATTCTGTATATTCTAAACTTAATTAATAATTAGCTTAAATGCTGTTACATATTAAGACGTCGGACTATTTTCAGATACATGAGGGATTAGTTATCACAAATTTTTGTTTACCAAACAAAAGATAGAAGACGTCGGACTATTTTCAGAAATTGTAGCCAATTATTTTCAATGTCAATAGAACTCTACAATAATATTATTTGCGTATATTAATTAGGTGTTGTTTCTTTTTTTTTTAAGAATAATTTGGCAAAATACTCATGTCCGATTTCAGAAGTATTTGGACTACATACCGATTCACAAATCGCCGATAAAGCATTTAATTAAAGACACATTAATTTCTAGAAAACACATAAATTCACATATACTAGGTAGCGAGTCTAGAGATCAACATGATGAAAATTATATAGCAATAATCAAACCTAAATCTACATGAAAACTAAGGAGATTACTTGCCTGGTTTGTCGGATCAACTATAATAAAATTGACTCCAGCTTCTACCCAGTAGAATCTATACATAAAATATTATATAATAGGATTAGTAAAACTTAATCAAATTCAATATGAAACTAAATAAAGAAATAATTACGAAACCTTCAAACTTTTTCGGATGTTTTATACTGCGAATGGAATTTATTTCTTGTATTTCATTGATTCTTCTTCTTTTTTTCTTTTCTCTTCTTTCTCCCTCTTTTCATTCTCTTCTTTTCTGTTCCTTATTTACTCATCCGATTCCTGTTCGCCTTATTTTTAGCTTCACCGCAAGTGTACGGTGTAGTTTATAGAATTGGGTAGCAAGGTCGTATCCATATGGACTAATAAATTAATGTACTAAGTATTGAGATCAAAATATTATTATTTTTATTTAGACGATAGAAATTGGATGTTTGTTTTGTAGAGCTAAGACGATATTTTACCATAAAAGAACAAGGAAATAGTTATGATTAAAAAGATCAAGTGTATGAATGGATTCCCGGGTTATGGTTTCGATTAATATCTCTCTTGTTATCCGATTTAATCAAAGCCAAAGTTATTATCAATAGTCCCATAAGACAATCACAAAAGTATTTTATCCTCCCTCTCGAGATGTATATAAAATGTGGATTGAAATATCTATGTTAGCATCTCTACTCAACATAAGATACACAACTCCCAAATGCACCAAAGATCAAAAGTCTTCACAAATATCCACAAATTTCTCAATTATGCAAATATTTATGCCAAGTACTCAAGATCTAGTATTGAAGCTCATCTCTCGAATTATGAATCAATACATCAAACATGCTAAATCATTGGCCATGTGATAAAACAAGAGTTAACGCAAAGTACTCAAATAGGCTTCAAAATAATAACTTCAACTAAGATTAAAACTTCCAACAAGAGTCAGTTAATCTACTTCCAAACCCGAAAATCACAAGATGTTTAGCTACACATGATATATAAACAACTTATAGACAAATTGTTCATGTTCATATCAAGCTCAAATGAAAGATACAGATACAATGAAGTGAGAAAAACTTAGGGATATCGACAATCTCTCGATTTATCTTCAATCCTCAAGCTCGAATGCTCGATCTTCTTGTTGATTCCTCCTTGTTAAAAGGTGCTTTTTGCTCTCTTTCTATGGTTCTCTGTCAGTCTTCCCTCCTGGTGTGCGCCCCCAAGTGTGTATTTATAACTTTTTGGAAACCTAGGTTAAAGTGCTGTCAGATTTGGACATTCCTGCACAGACGCACGGGCCGTGCGCTCACGCACGACCTGGTCGTGCGTCAGGCTATAATTTTTGGTTGTTTCTCGAAATGACGCCGGTCGCGGTCGTCGTCGCCGTGCGTCCCTGTGAAGCTTGATTCTTCAGCCTTGTACACGCACAGGCCATGCCTATGCACACGGGCTGCCTGTGCGTGGCCATTTCTTGCCCGATTTATCTGACTTGTTTTCGGTTTAGCTCCAAACTTCATGTATGCGCTCAATCCTTGATAATTCTTTATCGTAATACTCCAATTTGCCACAGAAGTACTTAAAATATCGTTTATTTCCTGCAAAACGAGCAAAGCGTAATATCTTTTCCACAAAGAGAGAATAGACCCATTTTACTGAGTTAATGCATGTTTATCTACCAATTATATCCATAATTATGCCCCAAATACATGCAAAACTCACACTAATCAATTCATTCTTTCAAACTAATCATCCTCATCATCTTTTATTTCTTCCTTTTTATTATTTTATTTTCCACTTTTTCTTCCATTATCATCACTAATTTCCCCCATTTATATTTTTTTTCTTTGTTTTTCTCAACTTTTCATTCCATTATCCCCACTCTCTCTACCTTTATTTTCCATTGTCCCCCCAATATCCTCCATTTTGTTTTTCATCTTTTTGATTATTTAATAAAAAGTGGTTGTTACATAATTAATTTCAGAAGTCTTTTAACATAATTAGATGCATTATGAATGATTATTCGGTAATTCATGAGCTACAAATTGATATATTGTTATCACATCAAAAAAAAAAAAAAAAAATTGATATAAATTATTTATTTACCAAAAACTCGAGCATAACCGATTTTAGTTGTAACTTTTATTTATCAAAAATATATAAATCAAAGATTAATATTATTTGGTACGATTGTGTGTTTCTTTTATTCTCTATAACTACTTTGGTTGATGAATGAAACTCAAAATAAATATTATAAATAAAATATATGGACAAAAAGGAAAACTCTTTTCACATGGAATCTTAATTATGCTTCCAAAGTGAATATATTTTTTGAATACGCAAACTTTAAGTTATTGCAATCTTTCTATTTTGAGTGTTTTATTTAATATAATAAACCTAATCCAATACATATGAAAATTAAAACATTATTGTCATTTTTCATAAAAAAAAATTATTGTCATCAAGTGTCATGTTTTAAATAAAACTATAGAAAAGTGATAAGTTGAAATCTAAATTTTGAAACTCTATCCAATTGCATATAAAATATATCCACTTAATAAATAATAAACCAAAGATAGTCTTAAAAAATCATTTATCAAAATTCATATCGAGTCAAATTACTTCAATAGTTAAATATATTGCTAATAAACTTTTATACTTGAAAATTACTTTGCAAAAACTTATGTTATTTAAAAGAAACACCAACTCAATTAGTTTTAGAAATATATATTATGATATTAGTGATGGTACGTGCAACTAAATTTGACTCTTTACGTTTGTTATAAAATTAATATATTGTAAATTGTTTTAAGCATATAGTTATACAAATTATAACTACTCTTAGTATGCTAAAATTAATCTATATTTATTTTATTTTTGAAGAGACCTCCAAACTGTAAAATTAATCTGAATCATTTAATTTCTAAATAAAAGTTTCAAAAAAATCATTCGACCTATGCACATTTTTAGTATAAGTATAGATAAATAGCTGAAAAAAGTAAAAGTATAGTATATATATTTAGATATTGATATAGATGAAAAATGTTGTTTAAATATATTTTGTTTGGTCATTGAATTTAATCACAAGTATCGTATTGATTTTTAATATTTATAAGTTTTTATAGGTGTAATTTTTTAATTGACAATCAAGTCATGTTACTGAGAAAATCAAACTCATATTATATTAAACTAATTAAATGTTTTCTTGAGGGCATATATGCCAGTTTTAACTCCATCACACGTAATTTTTCTTTTAATTGATAATATATATCATTATTTTTTTGGTGTGTTAAAATCATACTTTTTCTATTCATGATATAGATTGAAATCATAAATATTTCAATAAAGAACAATAATTTTGAAACTAAAGTTTATGATGTGAGATAAAATAAAAACTCATATTGTTATCCTTATTTAGAGTCAAAAAGAACATTTGTCTTGCTGCAAATTTTTGTCCCGTGTTTCTTCTTTTTCTTTGTTGATTTTGGTACTTTTATCCTTTCTCTTAGACCATAAAGAACAGAATGCACAAGAAAACACTTAAAATACTACAAAGATAACTCTTTCTTATACGTCTACATTAAAAAACCAAAACTTTAGCTCGTTAGGTAAGAAATATTGATATCATCAATGTGAGGCCCCGACTTTATCAACATAAGTTATGATGTTGTATAGTGAAGAATTATTCGGCTAAGTGTCACAAATCTATTATTAATAAACTTGACGCGACTTTTATTTATCCCTTCCAACGTCAATTACACCTTCTTTATTTTCGAGCGTACCAATTTTAAATCCTTCTCAAGTATTGTTCAGTTGGTTTTATACCATTGATTTGGGCTTCCTGGACTAGAGTTTTGTATTGTTTTTGTGTATTTTGAGTCGTTTTTGATATATCTGATAGGTTAGGCGTTAATTTCCGTTAATTATTTCGAGTCATTTGAGAGGCCAAAGCCATGTTGAGGGCCAATTACATTGAGTTTATAGTCATAGTAATGAATCATGTATCAGAAGAAGCATGGACGGTCAAACAACAAGAGATTGATTTAAAGAAACGTCCAAATGCGTTTGGAATTTCCAGCACTGGTAGAGTTTAGTATTTTAGCCATAACTTTCTCTACAAAATTGATATTGAGCTGTTTCAAGTGGCTATGGAAAGCTAAGAGATAAGGATACAACTTTATGAAGGCGCCAAAAGCAAACTCAAAAGTTTGGATGGTGCTGTAGTGCGGCCCCAAAAAATCGCCCAATGAACTTTTTTTCTTTGTGCAATACGCCTTAGTTTTTCTAAGCTGCTGCAGCTTTCTAGCGGACAAAACAAGGAATGCTTATTTTCAGATCTTAGAACATGAGGACTATAAATAGACACCTTGGGGGCATGAAATAGGGCATCTAGAACAGCTGGGGAGAAGAATAAATGCCAAGAAGACACAAAGAAAGAGCTGGGGAAAAAGATGGAAGACATCTATCATCTAGAAATAGATAAGATTCTTCTTTAATCTCTTGAATTCGTTCTTTGTTGCTTCTTGTATATTATTTGAGATGTATTATCATTTTGTTATGGATCTTTGTATTTTCATCATGAGCTAAACTCTATAATTCTAGAGGGTTGTTGTAACTAAAATTTGAACCTATGTTTTGAGATTGTGGTTTATCAATCTAGATTCCTCAATTTATTTGTGTTGTTTGGATTTATTGCTTCTAAATTACTTGATCCATAATTTAAATGATTGGGTGTATTTGATTTGACTCTTGAAAAATGTGATTGAATATATGACCTTGAAATAGCATAACATAGGATTTCATAGAATTGAGAAATTTATGAAACCTTTAAAGTCATTTATTGAGATTCATGGTTTTTATTGAGATTTTAATTGGTGATTTTTATAAAGATATTGATATCCTAATTGAAATCTATAATCATTTGACACTTGAGAATGGAGATCATTATTGTAGGAATCTTGGCTTATAAATTGGTATTTTGTGAATGATAAACTAGATTGATAACATATGTGAAAACTAGGTGAATCAAACCTCTAGAATTTGTTCTCCCATAGATATAAATGTTTATATTTTAATTATTTTCATCTAGTTGTTTTTATTTATAAATTGAGAAATCCGCTTATTATTGATCGATTAAATATATCATAGGTAATTTATACTTGGTACTTATACACGCATTCCCCTGTGGATACGACAACCCTACTCATTACACTATATTAAAACTTGACAACCGTATACTTGCGGTAAATTAGGTGAGTGTTTTCACGCCTAACAAGTTTTTGGCGTCGTTCTTAGGGAATGTGCTTTGTGTGATATCAAGGTTGATTACCTAGTTGTAATTTGACTATTTCTTTCTTTTTTTTTTTATTATTTTAATTTTGTGTAATTTTTTTATTGGAGGCACATTGTTGGATGAAATTATAATGTATGGATATACGTGGCCAACCGATGATGCTACGGGGATTTTCTGAAGTCAAAGAGTGAACACTTTTGTTCCTTATTATCCACCTCAAGAAAATATATGGGCCCAAAATATTGCAAATCATGAAATCTCTGATCAGTCACAAGAACAATTGTCTAGCTTGGAAGAAATATTTTATCAATTTCTAGACGACTGTGAGGCAAGAAGACAACAAGTTGAGATAAAACGTCAATCCAAGTTGGAAGAAATTCTTGCTCAGTTTATCGTAGAGAATACAATAAGACATCGAGAAATTGAGGATAAAATACTACGAACCGAGACAAGATTTTATCAAATTGAGATTAAATGTTAACATATATCCACATCACTTCAACAAATGATTGATCATATTAATGATGAAGTGTCAACATCATTCTTGGGACATGATGAAGTAGAAACTCATGAAACATGAATTGCTTAATATGAAAAAGGTGGACATCCTTCAAAATTTGAAGGAGACTTTTGAAGAGTGGAATTCGATCATAAAAGAGGAACCACATCAAATTAATTCAGGGAGTTTTTCTATCTCTCACTCAATTGAAAATCCTCTTTTTGACAAATTGATCCTAAATCATCTACGTCTTACATACACTCAAGGATCACCTATACTATTGGAAAACACAAAGGTGTGGCATGATTGACACTTATTTTTAGATCCAGGATGAATAAAACATAAGTCTGACTAAAAACTTTAAACTTAGCACTTCTTAGGAGGCAACCCAAGCCCATTTTACTTGCTTTCATAGTTTGATTAAGTTTGCATGTTTGTGTTTTATTAGGAGTATTTATGTTATATCTCACCCCTATCCCTCTTTGCTTGCTCATTACGTGATCCTGATAAAATTTCGTGCAAAAGTTGCTTATTGTGATAGTATTTGGATGTATTGAAATTTTAGCATAATTTGATATATAAATGCATATACATCATTTGCCTCGATTTATGCCCATCATATGTTTGATAAAATACCTCAATGAGCAATTTAACACTTTTGCATGCCCTTCTTGGTTTATTGCTTGGAGTTCACATGTTGATCACAACTATATAACATTGATTCTCTCCTATGGTCTTCACATGATATTGTGGTACTTTACCCCATTGCTCGTTTCCACGTATTTGGTTTTATTTTGAAAGGTTGGTATCATGCCTCCTAAATCATGGAAAGGCAAGAAAAAGGCCATCGACCCTATGGAGTGCTACCAATTGGACCTGATGCTTCTCTTTCACCCCACGATTCTGACGAGGAGTTGCGCCTCTTCCATTGAGGACAATGGTTATATTAAGTTTGGGGGAGTGGTAATACCCTTTTGCGTTTGTGATCCTACTTTCTTCGTTTTTTTTTGTTTTGGTTGTTAAAAAAATGTTGAGTCTCTATATCTTTGCTATGAGTTGAGTCGAGTCGTCTGTATGATTGTGAAACTTCATAACTATTTGAATTTGCTAAATATGATAAGTTTATTTGTCGAAAGAGTTGTAAGTCCAAGCGGCTATGATAATCTAGAGGGGGTGAATAAATTATCTCCATCTTTTCGATTTTTCCCTCTTTTCAAACCGAATGCTCAAAGACAATAATAAAGGTGCGGAATGTAAACAACACACGCCGATTTATAGAGGTTCAACCCACCTAGGGCCTAATCCTCTACCACCCCAAGATATCCGAGATGGATTTCAAAAGAAAAAGAATTTTATTAATTACCAAAATTAATACAAACTCAACTTACAACACCTTGAAGAGCACCACACTCTTCTTCAACACCACCTTTGGAGATTACCACAATCTCCTTTGAAGATTACCACAATCTTCCTTCAACGACACCTTTGAAGATCACCACAATCTTTAATCTTGAAGAATACCAAATTCTTCAACACCTCAAGAGCACCACACTCTTGAAACACCTATCACCTAGATCACCCAAGTGTATTCTTACCACAAGAATACTCACAATGATGTCTTGTGTTGAATGATGACCAAAAATCAAGATTACAACTCAATAATGAATATTACAATATGAGTGCAAAGTGTAATAAAGAATAGCCTAGACCTCAAGGATGTGAAAGTGATAAGCTAGGCAAAATTACAACAAGAATAATGACAATGAAGAACAAGTGTTTGCTTGAAGTGTATCTTGTTGTGTTGTATCTCAATGGTTCACTTGGTTGCTCCAAAACTTCCTCTATTTATAGGAGATGATTGATCAAGCATAGGCTCGGGATTGAAAATCTACAGAAAAATACAATTAAAATCAAGAATATAGCTGTTAGAAATCAATCCCACATTTTAAGGAAAAGATGTCTGCTGTCAAACGGTCAGATTTTGCTGTCAAAGATAGAGAGCGACGGTCGTCAAAAAATAGAGTTGAAAAAACGTATCACAAATTTACACAGCGGCGGTCGACGTAGGGTTCGACCGGTCACCCCTATGTTCAACCGGTCTGAGCCTCAAGGAGATGAAGAGTATGAGTTTTGTTTCAACAAAAACTTGCAGTCCGTCGCACCCTGGCGGCCGGTCGGTCCTAACCGTCGAGGCCCGGGACGCCGGTCGACTGTTATTTTTCACTCCAGGCCCCATTTCTGTTTTAACATACTCTTCGTGCACGGGTTGCCTTATAGGGCGACCGATTGGCCTCAAAACAAAAGTGTTGTCCAATATTTTATCGAAAATAAACTCCAAGAAATACTCCAAAAATAGTTAAAACATTTTAGAACGATCGAAGTATTAGGACAACATTTAGAAACATAGCTTAGGATGTAAAAACACTTTGACATAAAATCATTTAAAAGCATTGTCCAATTTAATAGAAAATAAACTTGAGGAAATACTCCGAAAAATATTAAAATCATTTTAAATTGTTTAGGAGTATTTGGACAACAATTTAAAACATTGTTTTGGTGTAAAAATAAAATCATCAAAATTAAGATAAAAAAACATGTATCAAACAAGAGTATGTTGTTGAGCCTTAATCTGTGACTATTTTATTTGCACTCCACTCTTTTGATCGACTCTTTTATCGACTAGAGACAATTTATGTAATCAATTGCTAATTGAATGATCCAACTGGACTTAAGAACTTGTATTTACACTAGTCGAGGCGAAATCCTAGGTGATGTGACATTGGAGAAATGATTTAGGCCATCTTTGAGCAAACTAGAGCCTATATTGCCTACCTATACATTTATATTATCCCTAGTGTCCCCTTTTGAGCCTATCTAAATCATTTTCTTTGATAGCTAATACAATACTCGAGGCTTACATGAATAATATCCGAAAGAAGACCCCTCACTCATACACCCAATTTTCTAGGATGATATCTTGGGAGTTTGAAATTATAAAGCTATGAATGGGTGAATGTTGAAGAAGTTGTAAATTTGTCTAAGTAAAGAGGATGTGAATACCCCATATATATATGCAAATGATCAAGTTTGGGGGTTTGAAAAAAAAATGAAGAAAAATTTATAAAGCTCATGGAAAGGGGGATGTCTAAAGCTTACATTGACGTTGATGGTTGGGTGTTGCTGTTTGGATGATAATACTATATAAATGTATGTTTTGGGTGACTTGAGCTACTTAATTCCATATTTTTCTACCTTACCCCGAGCCACATTACAAGCCTTGAAAATCCTATTGATCCTTGTGTTATAATCACCTACATTAGTGGAGATTAGTGTGAAAGACACGCCTATGGAGTCCGGGAAGTATTTAAATTATGTAAAAAAAAGAGGATCATTTGGAAAGTACTTGATTGTGTGAACTTATCTGGTCAGTGAAAATATAGTTGAGAAATTGATTGTTCATGCACACGCACAAGATCACATGATTGAGGTGAAACTTACATGCTTGATTGATAGTGAAATAACGTTGCATTTGTGTGAATTTTCTAGGTTATGAATTTTTACAATCTACCCGAGGAATTTGGTTGTTGGTGTTGTATGTAAACTCAAAGCAGTGTCTTTTCTTTTGTTGGAGTCATTTGGTTTTTTTGAGGACAAGGAATATTCTAAGTTTGGGGTATTTGTTCATTGGTTTAATAACATTGATTTGGGCTTCATAGACTAAAGTTTTGTATTGTTTTTGAGTATTTTGAGTCGTTTTGTAATATCTCATAGGTTAGACGTTAATTTTCGTTAATTATATGGAGTCGTTTGAGAGGCCAAAACCATGTTGAGGGCCAAATATTTTGAGTTTATAGTCATAGTAATGAATCGTGCATCGAAGAAGCATGAACGATCAAACAAGGAGAGATTAATTTAAAGAAACGTCCAAATGCGTTGGAATTTCCAAAGATTGGTTTTTAGTATTGTGCCATAAATTTCTCTACAAAATTGATATTGAACTGATTCAAGTTGCCATGGAAAGCTAAGAGATAAGACTACAACATTTATGAAGGCCCCAAAAGCAAATTCGAGGAAGTTTGGATGGCGGCTGCCGCAGTGACCCCAAAGCAAATGAAATTTTTGTGTTGTAGCGCCGCAACACCCGTTTTCTAGCGCCGTAGCGCCTCGGGCGGACAAAACAAGGAATACTTATTTTCAGATCTTAGAACATGAGTACTATAAATAGACACCTTGGGGGCGTGAAATAGAGCTTCTAGAGAATTGGAGAGGAGAATAAACACCAAGAAGACACAAAGAAAGAGTTGGGGAAGAAGATGGAAGACATCTAAATCTAGAAATAGATAAGATTCTTCTTTAATCTCTTGAATTCATTCTTTGTTGCTTCTTGTATATCTTTTGAGATGTATTATCATTTTGTTATGGATCTTTGTATTTTCATCATGAGCTAAACTTTATAATTCTAGAGGGTTGATGTAACTAAAATTTGAACCTATGTTTTGAAATTGTGGTTTATCAATCTAGATTCCTCAATTTATTTGTGCTATTTGGATTTATTGATTTTAAATTACTTGATCAATAATTTAGATGATTGGGCGTATTTGATTTCACTCTTGAGAAATGTGATTGAATACATGACCTTGAAATAGCATAACCTAGGATTTCATAGAATTGAGAAATTTATGAAACCTTTGAAGTCATTTAATGAGATTCATGGTTTTTATTGAGATTTTAACTGGTGATTTTTATAGATATATTGATATCCTAATTGAAATCTATAATCATTTGACACTTGAGAGAGGAAATGATTATTGTAGGAATCTTGGCTTATAAATCGGTAATTTGTGAATGATAAACTAGATTGATAACATAGGTGAAAACTAGGGGAATCAAACCTCTAGAATTTATTCTCCCATAGATTTAGATGTTTATATTTTAATTATTTACATCTAGTTGTTCTTATTTATAAATTGAGAAATCCACCTATTATTGACCAGTTAAATATAGCATAGGTAATTTATACTTGGTACTTATACACGCATTCCTTGTGGATACGACAACAATACTCATTACACTATATTAAAACTTGACAAACATACACTTTGCGGTAGATTAGGTGAGTGTTTTCACGCCTAACAAGTATTAATAATTGATTGATTTATTATGACTTTAGAAATATTGGACCTCGATAATTTAGTAGTACATTTCAATCCGTATCCAAATATTTCACCTTATTCCATAATACATTTCCAAACAACCTTCTATTTAATTTGACAAATACCCATTTGTTATTTCACATCCTCATTTTAACACCTATATATTTACCTATGTATACTTATACATTTTATTTTCCTCAATTATATAAAAAAAAACAAGAAAACAAAAATTATATCCTCCTACAACACCCATTTCAGCCATAGGGGAAGAATCAAACCGAAATTTTTATCCTACTACATCTCATTAACCCCAATAATACCCTATTACAATAAATAATTACCAAGCAAAACAAAAATAATCCTCCTCAAGTCATAGCATTTCGGCCATAGCATTGTAGGGAGGGAATCCTCTCATTTTTTTATCTCCTAAAACACTTTACCTACATTATTACACACCAAGAACAAAAATAATCCCCCTCCCCTTCAAACTTTCGGCCATTAGAAATAGTAGGGGAATCCAATTTTTCTTTCATCTATTCAAACCTTACAATCTTTATTCATTCCATCATTGAGCAAGAAAACACAAGACACACTTCCAAAAGAACTCTAAGGGGGCCTCGAAAATTGCAAGGTAAGGTGAGAAATTGTTTCTTCCAATTTTATTTTTATCTCCTTGAAACATCAAACCTATACCTTCAATTTCTAACTTGATGAATCCTTCTTGTTGAGGTATTCCTAGAGAATTTTTCTTGACGAACTAAGAAGACTTAGACTTGACTCAAGCTTGAAGAAAAATTTAAGACCACACACTTTTAAGGTGAGAAATTGTGGTTTTAGTATTTTTACTTTTGACAACTTGAGGAATTAATTTTTGACACAAGGATATGAATTTTTGGAGCTTAGGGGCTGACCTATACAAGTTCAAATTGAAGTTAGAAGCTTTAATAGAAAAATTCATTTTGGAGACTTGAGGACATTAAGGTAAGTAGTAGCCATTTGATCCTAGTATATTTTTGAACTCGGAATTTTAATTATAACACCAAAATATGGTTTGGATGCCATATAGGGGCTGACCTTTAAGAGTTTGAGTTAAGAAGTTGATACAAAGAAGAAGACTTTATTTTAAACCACAACCCGAAAAATTGCTACGAGGTGGGTGAAAAAAATATTTCTACAAAAAAATACATCATTCTTTCTACTAGTATACAAAAATGCATGTGATAATATGATATTTTATGAATTTTATCAAGTCTTTATGAGATTTATGTTTTAATGAAATTTAGAGAAAATAAAAGATGAGTATGATATTTTTCTTGCATAAAATGTTGATAAAATTTCTCATCATTAAGCTTTTATGATTTAAGATGTTATGAATGTTCAAATATATTTTAGAAATATTTAATGAGTTTTTATATATTATTGGAATTATGGACTTGTAACTTCACTACAAGAAACATGTCCTTTTGCAATAAAGGTATTAGGGACAACATTTTGTTGTCACAAAATAATTTTTAGTGTCCACATGTTGTCACTAATAACTTGGACTACAAATTATGAAAAATATTTGTTTCGATTAATAATATTTCACTCAATTTCTAAGGCGTGGATTGGATATGAAATAGATTTCATTTTCGTTCCGCTAGAGAAATTTTTTTGACCAAACATGCGATTGTTTATGAAAATTTTCAGAACATACACTATTCTCTCACTTTCATTTTTTTCATTTTTTCTCTTACCAATCACATCTACACATTTTTCACAAAAAAATAATCATTATTACATATTCTTCCACATATTTCACTATTCACTCACTCACACATTTCTAACTACCAATAATATCCAATCATTATTTTACTATTTTTAAATCAAATCAACTTTCATCATTACTTTTTCATCTCACATCCAATCACACTCTCAAAATTTATCTTTTTCTTTCCAAATATTGTTTTACCACTATTCTCTAGCAAAATGAAAATTTTCAAAATGAAAGTATATTCAATCTCACCCGTAGGCTCACTACTTTTTCTCCCCGCATTTCTCAAACCTCTTCTCCTAGCGGCACCACCACTCTCTCTCCATTCGCACCGCCACCACCATTAGCTATTGTAACTCCCACCCCTCCTCTCTATCTTAGTGTCTCTCAACTTTTTCTTCCCATCTCTCTCTCACCGAGTTGTCGTAGCCCATTGACGTCGCCTCTAGTTTGATTTGGTTTGGTATTTCTGTTATTTTCTATTATTTATGCGTTCTTTAAGTTTAATTTAGTTATCGCGAACAAATATGATTGTGCCATGAGGAAGATGTTGGATACTCGTTTTCCCGCCGTAAATTCCTACTTTTTTTCTTTTTCCAACTGCTTTTCGATCGAAAAAGTTGTAATTATGTTGTTTGTTGTTATGTGTTGAATGGAGGAGCATAGACCTTTATTTTCCTGGTATGCTCCATATTGTGGAATTCTTGATTTAATAAATTGTAGAATCCATCTCTGTTTGATATATAGGGCATGAAAAATTCATTTTCTCGATTTATATGAATATTTTCTCGCACTTTTGTATTGATTTTCTCGTGCTTTCTCGATTTATATAAATATTTTCTCGCACTTTTATATTGATTTCTGTTTGATAAATGGTTTTATCATGATTTTGATGATTTTGTTTTTACACCAAAACAATGTTTTTAAAGGTTGTCCAAATACTTTTACATGTTTAAAATGGTTTTAATACTTTCCTGGAGTATTTCTTCAAGTTTATTTTCGACAAAATTGGACAACACATTTATATGATTTTTGTTAATGTATTTTTACACCAAAACAATGTTTCTAAATGTTGTCCTAATACTCCCGATCGGTCTAAAATATTTTTACTATTTTTCGAGTATTTATTGAAGTTTATTTTCGATATAAAATTGGACAACATTTTTTGTTTTGGGCCAAACGGTCACCCTATAGGGCATCCCATACCGAAAGTTGTGAAAATAAAGAGTGTATAAGCCATTTCTTTGAAAAAGTGGGTAGACCGGTCAACAGGTGGTAGACCGGTATGGTCGACGGGCGTCGACGGCCGGTGGCGTCGGCCGTCGGCCGACCGTGTCGACCGGTGCACTGGGAGCAATTTCAAACAGAACCTCATGGACTCGTTTTGGGTTTTGTTCGACCGTCGCCTGTGTAAATGTGTTTTCTCATTTTCAAACGTCTATTTGTCGCGACGGTCGCGCTCAAGTTTGACAAAGAAAAATCGACCGTTTGATGACATATAACATTTCCTTAAATCATGGAGTTGATTTCTAACAGCTATATTCTTCATTTGTCTTGCAATTTTTTATAGATTTCAATCTCCTAGGAGGAGCCTATCATGTCCAAATCATCTCCTATAAATATAGGAAGATTTAAAGCACAACAACAAGAGAGAGAAAACTACAACACAACAAGATACACTCAAGAATACACTTGTTCTTACATTTTCTTATTTCTTGTTGTAATTTGCCTAGCTATTCACTTTCACATTCTTGAGGTCTAGGCTATTCTTGATTACACTTGCACTCTATTGTATTATCAATTATCGAGTTGTAATCTTGAATTTGTGGTCATCATTCAAACACAAGATATCCTTGTGAGTGTTCTTGTGGTAAGAACACACTTGGGTGAACTAGGTGTTAGGTGTAAGAAGATTGTGGTAATCTTCTTGTTGAGGTGTTGAAGAGTGTGGTGCTCTTCAAAGGTGAAGATTGTGGTAATCTTCACAAGGTGCCGTTGAAGATTGTGGTAATCTTCAAGAAGAGATTGTGGTAATCCCAAAGGTGGTGTTGAAGAAGAGTGTGGTGCTCTTCAAGGTGTTGGTGTAAGATTTTGTTGTAATAATTTTGGTAATTATTAATAAAATCTTTTCTCTTTTCGAAACCCATCCCGGATATATCTTTGGGGTGGTAGAGCACGTAGTCCCTAGGTGGGGTGAAGTCGTATAAATCGGCGTGTGCTATTTACAATCCGCACATTTGTTATTATCTTGGCGCATTTGTATCGAAAAAGAGGGCGAAATCGAAAAGATGGAGATAATCTATTCACCCCCTCTCTAGATTATCGTAGCAGCTTGGACTTACAATTTCATGATTGTTTTATGAATGTTGGAAATTGATATTTCGATTACGATGTGCTTATCAACTTTCTTGTATTAGTTTTGCTATGTAATTTGATTCTTGATTTATGAGATTGGGTTATACTTTAGTACAAGCTTACCTTACCTTGTCTATGTCATCCAGTTGGGCTTACAAACCTTGATAGAACTTTTTCTCGATCTTTGTTAGCTTGAACATAATATAATTTATAGTTAGTTTACTTTTGATTAGTTTATGATAAGTTAAGTTTTGCCACCATTGTTATCTAGTATAAGACCTCATACATTAAGCGAAAATGAATTTGAAGTCTCGATTAACAATCCATTTTTCCAATCTTTTGTTTCTTCTCGGTGACAATTCAACTAAAATAGGAAGAAACTTGTGTCTTTGCTACATTATCGACTTGAAGCCTCCTACTCCTCTTGATTTAAGGTTTGTTTGCCTTAAGTTGTTTACTTGTTTCATAAATTTGATTCTTTATGTTTGTGGTATCTTGTTTGGTTTCGATTGCTAATTGGTGAGTTTTGTCCTTAATTTGTTGACGAAAGACCGAATTAGATCATCTACGACGCCTCGCCGGTAATTCAATGACTTACTTTTCTCGCATTTCCACGATATTATATTATTTTTCCTTTTTGCTCAATTGGATTAATTAGTGTGTGTTTTTGTTAATTAAATCTCAAACGCAATATTGATACCTTGACTCTTCTTCATCCCATAATCTCCTCGTTGGTGGTGAGGCTACAAAGAAGCTTTTTTAATCCTCCGTCCACATTTGTCATGGAACAATTAGTATTAACATATTTCTTCTCTCTGTGAAAAACTAGGCTAAAATGGGAATTACGAGAAGATTGTGAAGCATCTCTGCAAGTTCTTAGGTGATTTGACACCGATATTACCCTTGAAGTAATGAAATCAAGGTAAGTTTTCTATTGATTCATAATTCATGAAATAAAGGGCACCTGAATATGCTCTTTCTTGCATTTGCATTATCTCTTTTATTTGAGTCTAGGACAGTTTGGTCAATTGCTTCAATAACTACAAGTCCATTTTAATAAGCTTATTTTTGTGTTGCGGGGTCTATTGCGTCAACAAGCCGACAAATGGTAATCCATTTTGAGGATTTGAAGGCTGAGAGATATTGTTACCACTAATGGTGCATAATTTATTAGATGCGTTTTATTCCTTATGGTTAATATTGCGGTGGGCTTTTGACTTGATGACTTAGATGCTTTTTTTTTTTTTCAACGTTTATCCAACATATAGGAATTGGGTTACTTGTTTTCCAATAGTTATGCGGAATTATTGATGTTTCTTCTATTCCAATAATATATTTGAATCCGCATGTGGGTAGTATTACCTTTTCTTGAAGCGGGAGTATATATTTGTCATTGTAGAATTGTTCTTTGGGGCTTCATTTTTCAAAATGTGTGAACGATGAATCTTATCATTATAGTATGGATGTTGTTTGTCATCATATGATCTCTACTTCTATTGACTAGCTGTTCCAACTAGCCAAAGTGTTATCAAACCGAACGATGAATCTTGTCTTATTGTTTTGGTGTATGAATCTCGTGTTTATAAGTTTGCACAAATGCATTACTTCCAAAGACAAAAAAATTTATTGTTCCTAAATCTTGCTTTCTTTTGACTATACATATTAGGAGTATATTTATTTATTTGGTTTTTAGTTTGAAAGGCTTTTGTGTTGTTGTCCTCGAATGAACATGTATTTCCTCAATGCAATTGATGGACACAATTGAAATGCGTTGATAGACACAATGCAATATCTTTTGTATTGTTGTCTTGAATGAACATGTATTCGTTTCGTATCATCTTCCGGAATGGCTCCTTAGCTCTTAGTCTCGTACTAGTTGTCCCGTCATTCTTTTTAAAGGTATGGCTCCGTATTGGATTAATTGTTATTTGATCAATTTTTGTATTATTGTGAAATTGTGTTGTGATGTATTTATTCCTAGAATTTCTTTACTTCACTAGGTCAGCAATAATGGTGAATCACATAAAGGTCAATGTGATGGTTTCTTCTATGGCCCTCGGTGCCATGAGGGAAAGTTCTCTATGCGATGTTATATGATTATGGTGGATTTCGATTGTCATCTTGACAAGTGGGTTGCCTGAATTTATGTGATTTTATATTTACATTTTTTTGATGAATGAACTTTAACTTAAGTTTTGTTTGCTTGACCATTTATTAAAGTTTTTCTTTGTCGAAAACCAACAGGCATGTATTGGCAAACAAAGTTGGCATGTATTGGCAAACGAAGTTGTTCAATTGACATCGAGCAAAGTTTGCACCTAGAAATGTTTAGGTATACATGCCCACTAAGGAAGAGGCTTCATGTTGAAGTTGAGTGCTCTTGTCTTAGAAATGTTTAGGTATTTATAGCTATAATGTAGTTGGAAATTTTTTAGGTGATTGGGCTTGGGTGAAAAACGTTCCGTTTGTTATATGTATATTTGTTTTGGTCAAATTTGTGTATATATGTTGTCAAGTTGATATTTAAATATTATGTCGATAAATAATTTTTTTTGTGTGTTTGGGTTGAGATTAATTTTGGGAGAATACAGGTCTCAAATCGGAAATATAAAGTGAAAATAATTTAAGGGGCTTTAGCGATGACATGAGTCATTGCAAATACTTTGAGGTATTAGTGTCCACATCATCACAATTAAATTTACTACGTCGCTAAACAAAAATTTTGACGGACAACTTATTTGCGACGGCGTATCGTTGCTAATGAATTTGCCACCACTCATGTCCTCGCAAATAAACTTTTTGCGTCAAGGCATTGCATCCGCATTTTTGCGACAAGTTGTCGGGAAAAAATAATTTTCAACGACAACAAATATTTTGCGATGATATTTTGTTGTCGCAAAACCTGTTAATGTAGTAGTGTAGCTTGTGTAAGAAAAATCAAAGTTTGGGTTATTTTTATAATTATTGTGAAATATGGGGCCAAAAGTGTAAATATGAAAACTATGAAGTACACCTCTGAAAATTCAAAATATTGGACCCAATACTCTGTAAATATTATATATAAAGTGACTTGAAAGATTGGAACCCCTCCCGGTAAGAAAATACAATAAGGAATAAGTTTGACATCAAAATATAAAAATGTAAAACTTAAAGGACCGAAACTGTAAATTTCAAAACTTGGGCAGTAAGGTGCCTCAAAAATTTCTGACCTAATTGTTATAGTATTTTGAACCTTTAGTTTAAATTCAATAACCATCCGACTTAAAACAAGCCTTTAACGACAAAAAAATATCACTTTTGGGCCAAAATTGTAATTTTCGAAAATGAGGTACCTAACTTTTGAATTTTTCAAAACTATTTTTATCACAACTTGTTATTGTTCTAAGAAGTATTTAAAAATTGGAATCACCTCAAAACCTTCCCGGTTTAGGAGTTACCTAATTTTAAAATATTAAGTCAAAAACCACAATTTTTGAAAACTAGAGGGCGAATCAGTAAATTTTATGAAATATGTCTCGAATCTCTGGAACATTTAACCCTATGATAATTTAGAAATTTTTGAAACTGACCTTACCCATTTTCGAATTCAGAATTGAAACTTATCGAATTTTAGAGCCCTAGAGAAAATATTCTCCTTAGTACAATAAATTTTATTTTAAAATTTGCTAAGGACCTTGAAATTGATATTTTCTAACTTGGTTACCTTATAAAAATTTAGGATATATTTTTCGTACTTATCAAATAAAAATATCGAGCTTGAACATAATGAACCGAATCAAATATTAAAACTAGCAAGTTTATCCGCCAAATAACTAGACCGCGAGTTTTGTTTTTGAAATAATTACCGGATATTATGTGACCAAGATCACTCCGGACTTGCTAATTGATTTTTATCAAATTTTTCGAACGAGCAAGAGAGTACTTGGAAGTGAAATCTTGAAGTAAGATTTAAGTGGAAACGAAAAATAAAATTCAAGTGAAATGTGAAGTGAAGTGAAATTTAAAGTGAAAAGTAAAGTGAAATGTGAAGTGAAATGATAAGTGGAAGTAAAAATGAGAAGTAAAGTGAAAACTTAAAGTGGGATATCGGCTACAACCCTATCCAAGTGAAGTGGGATATTGGCTTCCGCCTTATCCAAATTAAGTGGGATAATTTGCTTTCGGCTTTATCCAAGTAAAGTGGGATCTTGGCTACGACCTTATCCATAAGGAAAAAGGATCGAAACCACGTATGTAGCCTATGTTGAAGGGCTAAATTTCAATCTGTGAGCATCGGCCAACTCGTGATAAGGGCTACAATGTAGGATTCCACATGGGAGTTTGCCGATCAAAGATGTTGAATATAATGAAATTGTGCGACAAGGATCAAGACATAAAAACATGTATGTAGTGGATTGGTCAACTACTACACCAAGCACATGCCTTAGCCAAGAGTACAAATAGAATCAAGTTGGTCAGAGCACAAGAAGCCGAGTCACACGAATTTCAAGACAATCAACAAGCTTGCATTAAGTCATCTTGTGGAAAGATTACTAGACTCGATATAGAAGAAAGAGAGCATTTGTGATGTATGCGGATGGGAAAGCAAATCAAGTCTTCATTCAAGGACAAACCAAGTCCTTCTTCAACTAAGATCTTCGCACTTATTGCATATGAATTTATTTGGTCTTATTAAACCACCAAAGATTAATGGAAAGAAATACACCTTAGTGGTGGTGGATGATTATCAAGATACACATGGACAATCTTTATGTGTAAATAAAAGGAAACACACCTTAGTGGTGGTGGATGATTATCAAGATACACATGGACAATCTTTATGTGTAAAAAGGGAAACCTTGCGAAGCTCCCTCGGTGATGAGAAGAGTTCAAAATGAGAAGAGTTAAACCATTATCAAGATTAGATTTGTGAGAAACTGTTTGTGAATGGGATTATAACTCAATATTGCGAGAAAAATGGTATTGCTCATGAGTTGTCACCGCAAGAACTCCACAAAGATAATGAAGTAGCCGAAAGAAGGAACATAACTCTCAAGGAAAATCCAATGATCATGTTAGTAAATGGATTGCCTAAGAGATTTTGGTTAAAGCCATAAATATCTTTTTGCTACACTCGAATAGGTGTTATTATAAATAGGCGGTAGCTGAGTCCAAAACCCCTTATGAAATTTGGACGGGGAGGAAGCCAAATGTTGGATATTTTTATATCTTCGGATGTTAGTGATTCATTCATAACAATGGTAAGTATAACTTGAAAGCTTTTTCCTGATGAAGGTATCTTTTTGGGATACTTTGCTGAGAGTAAAGCTTTAGTCTTTGAAAATACTATGGTCATAGAAGAGTCTATTCATGTGGTTTTTATGAACCAAATGTTAATGGAGAAGACATCGATGAGTTAGCTGAGAAGATGAATCAACCAACTTTTCAGAAGAGTCCATATATTGCGGCAGATATCATAAGACTCAACCCAGATGAAGATGAGATAACTGGATCTCATAGACAACTGGAAAGTCCGGCGAATGATGATGAGGAAGGTGTTCAAGACAACTTAGTCGCAAGAAGACTAAATCCTGCAGACTTACTCCAACCGATGTGAGATGGGAGAGACCATCCTCCGAGCTTGTTAATGGAGATGTTAGAGATGGAGTAAGAACCAGGATCCGAACTCTACACATGAAGCTATGTTCACTTGTTTCATTTTCCATTGAGCCTAAGGA
The DNA here is from genome assembly GCA_016081115.2 of Rehmannia glutinosa. Taxonomy (NCBI): domain Eukaryota; kingdom Viridiplantae; phylum Streptophyta; class Magnoliopsida; order Lamiales; family Orobanchaceae; genus Rehmannia; species Rehmannia glutinosa. The sequence continues at coordinate 129,714 of JABTTQ020001070.1, read as the reverse complement.
TGTGTCACAAGCATTGGATGACACACATTGGATTCTAGCTATGCTGGAGGAGGTAAATCAATTTGAGAGAAACAAGGTTTGGGAATTAGTTCAAAGGCCTACCCACCAAAATGTTATTGATACTAAATGTGTATTTAGAAACAAGATGAATGAAGAAGGATCTGTAGTAAGAAACAAAACAAGATTGGTAGCAAAAGGTTATTGCCAAGAAGAAGGCATTGATATTGATGAAACCTTTGCACATGTTGCCATATTGGAAGCAATTAGGATGTTTCTTGCTTATGCTGCACACAAGAACTTCACAGTTTATCAGATGGATGTGAAGAGTGCTTTTCTGAATGGACTTTTGGAAGAAGAAGTCTATATGGAACAACCTCAAGGTTTTGAGCATAAAACTATTGGAGACAAAGTCTACAACCTCAAGAAGGCATTATATGGTTTGAAACAAGTACTAAGAGCCTGGTATGACACATTGTCTCGCTTTCTAATTAACAATGGATTCACCAAAGACAAGGTTGATAGGAATTCGAGATGGGGAGGGTATATCTTTGCTTGTTCAAATATATGTGGATGATATTATGTTTGGATCCACAAACAAAGAGTCAGTGTGAGAAATTCTCAAATCGATGCAAGGGAAATTTGAGATGAGTATGATGGGAGAGCCGACTTTCTTCCTAGGTCTTTAAGTCAACCAAATGAAGGATGGAACCTTCATAAGTAAAACCAAATGAAGAAATTTGGTATGGAAGACAAGTTATCGTGAAGATTCCCATGAATACATCGGTCAAGATGGACATGGATGCGAGAATGCAAAGTCATGTTGATCAAACAAGATATAGAGCTCTCATTGGACCATTGCTCTATTTGACAAAGCAAGTAGGCCGAAAAACACACCTTTACCGTAGATGTATGTGCTAGATTTCAATCGCTCCAAAGGAAAGTCACATAATCGCAACCAAGAGAACCCTAAGATATTTGAAGGGATGCCAAGAAGTTGGCTTATGGTATCCAAGGAAGGAGGATTCAAGTTAATTGGCTACTCGGACTCGGACTATCTTTGGACGTAGAATTGTCGAAAAACGCATTACATCGAGGGGACTGTCAAATGCTTGGAAATAGGTTGGTTTCTTGGTTCAAGAAGAAATAAAATTCAATAACTACATCCACAACTGAAGCAGAGTACATTGTTGCAGGCAACTGTAGTGCCCAAGTCTTATGGATGAGGCAACAACTGAGAGACTATGATATAGAAGAAAGAGAAATTCCAAATATGTGTGATAACACAAGTGCCATTGCAATTACTCAAAATCCAGTATTGCATTCAAGAACCAAGCACATTAATGTCAGATATCATTTTATAAGAGATCATGTTGAAAAAAAGACATTACATAGGAATACATATTAGCTGATAAGCAGTTAGCTGATATATTCACAAAGCCATTATGTGAATCAAGATTTAAAGAGCTTAAGAAAGAGCTTGGATTGATTGAGCTGAGTTAGGAAACTCAAAAGACTCATTCAACAGAGTTGTTGAAAAGTGAACAGTATATCAGAAAAGTTTCACATTTTAGCCAAGTGAAACAGCCAAGAAGGCTAGTCAGTTGTATCAAGTTAGCTGCACAACCGAGTGATTATTCAGTCAAGATAAAAGCAAAGTCGAGTTATAAATGAAGATAACTGAGTTATTTATGAGCTAAGTGACAAAACACAGTCTTTTTCTGTAAGCAGGAATGTTTTTAGGCTTGTTGTCGATGTAATAAGTGATGTCGGAAAACCCTACAACGGTTTACCCATGATTGTATATAAATGCTTTTTGCATTTAATGCGGGAAATTAATGCAAACAAAGATTATGTTGGGAAATTATTTTGTAGATTTTGATGAATGCCATGTAAAACTTAGAATAGGAAGTTGGCACCCCATTCTTGTTGTAAATTGCATTGTAATAGATAGAAAATTTAGAGAGGTGAGTCAAGTCACTATGCCCGAACATGCAAGAAGACAACTAGAGACTAAAAGGAAGACTCATTTGTGAGGCAAAATGAGTGTGGCAAAGAAGAGAAGACAGGAACTCGACTGAAAGTGCAAATGCTAAGATGCAGCTGAGTGAAGTATCAGTCAAGTCAACTCAAGATAGCCAAGTCTCAAGTTGAAGTGACAGAAGAGTCATCCAATGATTGGAAGGCGACCGTAAGTCACCTGGGGAAGGCAATGAAATGCGATCAAGTCGAGATAATCGAAAGAGATCCGTTGCCGAAATCAAGAGAATTACTTAAACAAGTAATACTTCCATACTACCTTTCTTGAAGTGCTCATCCCGAGAAGCATGCAAAAGGAATAAACTAATGGGAAGCACTGCACCGTGTCGAACTCCTGAAAAGTCAAGAATCGTTCATACGAGGAAACGTAAATTCCAAGGATCGCAACAAGACAAGCCAACGACCACAAGTGACTTTCAAAAATAAGCCTATCTCTTCAACGGGCGATTTTTGAAAGATCACTATAAAAGGCCGAGAATCACTCGAGAGAGAAGGTTACCGACCAACCACGAACATTCAAGTTAACATTTGAATCGTAACCAATAATACTCTCAAGTTATTCAAGATCAATCCTCAAACCTACATTACGAAGAAAATCAATCCAACACTCACTTGTGAAGGAAGACAACTTCAATCGGTTGAAGAGGAAACATTTGAAAGATCAAAGGGCATTCCACGAAGGATTATAGAAAGGTTCAAGGTCGAACCAGGATTAAGCTATTTGGAGGGCTTCGTGATCAAATCCAAGAACTTAAGCAAGTGGGCTGTAGTAGCAAGACAACTACCCCCGTGAAGAAGGCGAGTCGTGCGAGAAGCCACCAGTGTGACCAAGGCATCTCTCCAGATCAATCCCAAAGGATCAAGTCACCGTGTGATCAAGACTTGTATCTAGACTGTTAACCACTCGTATATTGATCAATACTTAGTGGATTACTCCGGGGAGTTGGAGAAGAGAGGAGTAGAAGAATTACCCCATCTTCGAACCTCTATAAAAACTTATTGTGTCATTTACATTTCAACACTTTAATTTCTCGCATCTTATTTTTATATATCTTTGATAAATTTTCTATCCAATTGATAATCAATCGAGTGCCAAAACCAAGTATTAAAACAAACTTAACTAAATTCAAGGGTGTTAAGTCTTCGCTGAAAACATATCACAATCAAGTTAAGTCTTTTAGTCAAAACAAATGAGTTATTCTATCAACAAAAACAATCGAGTCAGTGTGAGTGACTAACTCTGGATTAACTAACCGAGCTTTCCATCAAGGACACAACTGTGAAGTATTAACTCAACATTTTTAAAAGGACTAAATCGAAAAGTTGGTAAGGTTTATTCAACCCCCCTTCTAAACCTTACACTCACACCCCTTGGGACCTACAAGTGGTATCGAGTGGTTGGTTCATTGAGCCTTCCGCATCAGTTCTTGAACTAGATCTCCAAATTTTTCAAAGCTTGTTTTAGTACTTAATCTTTCAAAACTTTTCTATTCAGCAAAGTTATTATCATGGAAGCAAATTTGACACGCATCCCTATGTTCACAATTGAAGAATTTGATGATTGGAAAATTCGTATGCAAGCTCATCTATCAAAGATTACACGATGAGATGTGGATAGTGATAGAAGATGGGGCACTCCAAATCTTAAAAGTGAACACAATCGCTAGGAGAGCTGCGGTGAAGGAGAAGATGATCTTTGCTCCCGGACGATTATGGTTGAAAACCAAGAGCCGAATGGACAAATGATGACAGAAAAAAGATATAACTTGGACAATGTGGCCAAGGACATTCTTTACAAAACTTTAGACAAAGCCATGTTCAACAAAGTCAAATCATGCAAAACGGCAAAAGAAATCTTGGACAAGCTAACCTTGATTTGCGAAGGCTCAGAGCAAATCAAAGAAAATAAACTATCTGTTGTTGTACAAAAATTTGAAAATTTTAAGATGCTTGCAGGAGAAACCTTGGATCACCGGATGCTAGATTCACGAAATCACCAATGAACTGCCGCACTTGGAAAGGAATATACACAGAAAGAAATGTGTATGAAGATTCTAAGAAGTCTCCCAACTGAGTGGGATATGAAAGTCATGGCCATGAGACACTCCATGGACCTATCAAAAACATCCAACCATGAGCTATTCTCAGATCTCAAAGCCTACGAATTTGAGCTGAGAAGAAAAGATCAAGAAGAGACAATGTGCCCAAAACAACTCGCTCTAATTGTTAAGGATGGCAAGAGAGCCGAGGTCAAAGAAGTCATTGACCAAGAGAGATCGCACCGATGGTTAAAAGGTTCAACAAGTTCTTCAATAAGAACTACAAAAGAAGCAAAGGCGAATCCTCCGAGAAGACACTCGGCTCCCTCCAAGTCAAGGGAAGACAAACCACCCAAGAGAGCGAGCATCAAAAAGTTGAATATCAAAGAGCCGACAATCCAAGGATGGAAAGAATCGATCAAAAAGTTGAAAATTTATCTTTGAACCGCAGCAACCTGGTCACTATGCCATTGAATGCCCATATCCCGTAGTCAACAAATACAGAATGAAGAGGAAAGAAAAGTCTTCAGGAAAGAAGACAAGAAAAGAGAAAGGCAATGTTGGGCGCAGAGATCGTTGATACAATCAAGTCAAAAGACACAAATGGTGACTCGAGAGTAGTGAAGTGACTACTCAAGTGACTCGATGAAGAAGCCTTGATCCGTCTAATGGCTAAAGAACAAAACCAACCCGATCAAGAAGATGAGGTACACTCTAACTCGTCACACTCGAGATACTAGTGATAGTGATTGTGACACACACACTTCATCACCCACTGATCTTTATGATTCATTAGGCAAAATGATGAAAGATTTTGAACACATTAAATCCTCACACACACTACTAAATGAGGAGAACAGCTACTTAAGAGCCAAAATTCATAGCCGACTAAGGAGCCGAGTACTCTAAGTCAAATAGTGATGGCAATAAAAGTCTAAAGGCCGAAAATGCTAAGCTAATAGCAGAGATAGCTGCTATAGAAAAGAGGGAGAATGATCTCAAAATGTGATTGCCTCATTCACTAAGGCATCTAAATTATTGGATGGTCTTATTATGAGTCAAAGAGAATGTGGAGACAAAACAGGCTTAGGATTCAATTTCTCAATGCTATGTCAAGCTCCAAAAGTGATTTTGGAAAAAGGATCTTCAAATAATGAAGTATCTCTAAAATCCAAAACTCCAAATGGTGCACACACATTTATTCCAAAGCACAATCACAAGCAAACTGGCCTTGGTTATAAAGGAAAAGGAAAACAAAAATTGAGATTGAGTATACCGAGAGGACAACTAAGAAGAAATCCAAAGAGTTCCTCAAAGAAACTCCAAACAGAGATACTCAGTAAAGAAGAAACAGAGCTACCAAAACCCCGTAAGCTCTATAAAAGAAACACATATGATGGTAATGGGAGAAAATACCCAAGCCAAGCTGATTGGAATAATGTGAACTATCGGAAAGACCTATGGAATATAAGCCTAAGTGGCAAAGGCCTAGAACTCAAGAAAGGCCATTCCAAAGGCATAAGAGCTATCATCGGACTCATATGCACCCAAGCACTACACTCGAGATATCACAACTACCCAAAGAAGGCAATTGCTAAAACACAAACACATGCATACGACAAAAGAGACAACTATATGAACCTAAAACCCCAAAGCAATTTGCTAAAGTTAATTTTGATTATGGCACGATAGATGGCAACATCTTAGAGTCAAGTCATTTGGCTATATGTTGGTTGGATCATCTTATAATACTAACCCCTCAGGACCCGGACAAGTATGGGTACCTAAAACCTAATTTCTTTGATTGCGGGTTCGGGAGCAAATGAGTGCCAAGGAACCTGGTACATGGATAGTGGTACATTTCGGACACATGACAGGAAACAGGAAAAATCTATCAAAATTCAAGGAAGTCAGAGCTGCAAAAGTCATATTTGGAGGGAATGAAGCTCCAGGAGAAATAAGAGGCATTGGATCTATCAAGAAAAATGGATTAGAAATCACAGATGTTGCATATGTTGAAGGACTCAACTTCAACCTGCTAAGCATAAGTCAACTATGTGACAAAGGCTACAATGTTGGATTTAACATGGGTATATGCCAAATCAAAGACACTGAATCCAATGAAGTTGTGCTGCAAGGATGCAGACAAAAGAACATGTATGTGGTAGATTGGTCAACTGCAACACCAAACACCTGTCTGTTAGCGAAAAGACAAATTTGAATCAAGTTGGCGTGGGCATAAGAAGGCTGAGTCACCGAACTTTAAAACAATTAACAAACTTGCCAGGAGTAATCTTGTAGAAGGACTTCCGGACTCAGATACAAGAAGGAGAGTATATGTGATTCATGTCAGAAGGGAAAACAGATCAAATCATCATTCAAAGAAAATACATGTCCATCTTCAACAAGAATATTGCACCTGCTACATATGGATCTGTTTGGTCCAGTGGAACCAGCTAGCATAAGTGGGAAGAAATACACCTTGGTGGTAGTAGATGACTACTCAAGATATACATGGACAATATTCATGTGTAAAAAGAAAGAAACTCTGCAGAAACTACCACAAACATGAAGAGAATACAAAACGAGAAGAGTCAAACCATTATCAAAATAAGATCGATAGAGGAGCTGAGTTTGTCAATGGTATAATAACTCAATCTTCAGTATTGAAAATGGTATTGGTCATGAATTATCTGCAAAGCAAGGACTCCACAAAGAAAATGGAGTTGCGAAAGAAGGAATAGAACTCTCAAAGAAGCAGCAAGGACCATGTTAGATGAAGCGAGGGCTGCCTAAACGATTTTGGGTCAAGCAATAAACACAAAGATGCTACACTCAAAATAGATGCATGATAAACAGACAAAATGACAAAGACTCCTTATGAGATTTGGACAGGAGAAAGCCAAATGTTGCATACTTCAAAATATTTGGATGCAAATGCTTCATCCATATCAATGGCAAAGATAATTTAAAGGCTTTTGATGCTAAAGTCGATGAAGGTATCTTCTTAGGATACTCAAAGCAAAGCCTACAGAGAGTGCTTAACAAGAGGACAATGGTTATAGAAGAATCCATCCATGTGGTGTTTAATGAACCAAATGTAAATGGAGAAGACATTGAAGAATCAATAATTTGAATCAACCAACCATGCGAAGAGTCCCTATGTTGAAGTCGAAGGCGGAGTTATAAGTCCGGATGAAGATGAGATAGCCGAGTCTCAAAGACAAATGGAAAATCTGCAGACTAAATGATGATGAGAGAGCTGATCAAAATAACACAAACAAGATGACTGAATCCACTAACTTACTCCAACCCGATGTAAGATGGCTGAGAGATCATCCACCAGAACTAATCATTGGAGATGTAAGAGAAGGTGTAAAAACTAGATCCAGAACTCAACAAGAAGCAATGTTCACTTGCTTCATCTCACAAATAGAACCAAAAGATGTGTCACAAGCATTGGATGACACACACTGGATTCAAGCCATGCAAGAAGAGCTAAATCAGTTTGAAAGGAACAAAGTGTGGGAATTGGTTCAAAGGCCAACCCATCAAAATGTTATTGGCACTAAATGGGTGTTCAGAAACAAGATGAATGAGGAAGGCTCATTGTAAGAAACAATGCAAGATTGGTAGCCAAAGGGTATTGCCAAGAAGAAGGAATAGATTTTGATGAAACTTTTGCTCCTGTAGCAAGATTGGAAGCTATAAGGATGTTTCTTGCCTATGCAGCTCACAAGAACTTTATTGTATATCAAATGGATGTAAAGAGTGCATTCCTTAATGGTTTGTTGGAGGAAGAAGTATATGTTGAACAACCTCCAAGATTTGAGTAGAAGACTCTTGGAGACAAGGTATACAAACTCAAGAAAGCTTTATATGGATTGAAAGAGGCACCCGAGCATGGTATGATACATTATCACAATTTCTAACTAAGAACAGATTCACAAAAGGCAAAGTGGATAGAACACTCTTGAGAATTCAAGATGGGAAGAGTATACTGCTTGTTCAAATATATGTGGATGGCATCATCTTTGGATCCACAAACAAAGAGTCTGTGTGATAAATTCTTAAATCTCATGCAAAGCAAATTTGAAATGAGCATGATGGGAGAGCTCACATTCTTCCTTGGACTCCAAGTGAAACAAATGAAGGATGGAACCTTCATAAGTCGACAAAATACACCGAGATTTAATGAAGAAATTTGGTATGGAAGAGAAGTCTTCCGTGAAAATACCAATGAATACATCTGTCAAAATGGACATGGATGCGATGGCAAGCCTCAGATCAATCAAGATACTGAGCACTTATTGGATCATTGCTCTATCTCACAAAGAAGCAGGCCAAACATCACCTTTCTTTGTAGGTGTATGTGCAAGATTTCAATCTGCTCCAAAAGAAAGCCACATGACTTTGCGACCAAGAGGATCTTGAGATATTTGAAAGGAAACCAAGAAGTTGGCTTATGGTATCCTAAGGAAGGTGGATTCATGCTAATTGGTTATTCGGACTCGACTATCTTTGGATGTAGAGTTGACAGAAAAACACCTCAACCACATGTCAAATGCTTGGAAATAGGCTAATTTCTGGTTTAGCAAAAAACAAAATTCAATAGCCACCTCTACACAAATAAGGCGAGAATACATAGGCACGGGCAAACAGGCTGTTGTTGTACCAAGTCTTATGGATGAGACAACAACGAGAGACTATGAAGTTGAAGAAAAGGAAATTCCTATTATGTGTGACAATACAAGTGCAATTGCAATCACTCAAAATCTCGTGTTGCACTCAAGAACAAAGCACATCGATGTCGATATCACTTCATAAGAGACCATGTTGAAAAGAAGGACATCACCTTGGAATATATCTCAACCGATAAGCGGTTAGGCGACATATTCACAAAACCATTATGTGAATCAAGATTTGAAGAACTCAAGCATGAGTTAGGGTTAATTGAACTGAGTTAACACTCGAAGACTCAAAGAAAAGAGATAAAACACGAAAAGAGAAAAAGAGCTGAACTCTTAATTCAACTAAGTGAATCACCGATCGGAAAGTTAGTTAGGCAGATCAATTAGGCACCGAGTCACAAGGAGAGACGTGAAAAGAAAGATTGAATCAACTAAGGAGTAAGTTTGAGTTATTTATGAGCAAAGTGACAAAAATGCGGTCGTTTTTACCGAGCGGGAATGTTTTTAAGAATGACATCGCATATAAATGCGGGGCGTTTTATGACGCGTGTACATCAAAAGTCGCACACCAAGCTTATGATTGGATATAAATGCTTTGCCGCATTAAATGCGAGAACTTAAATGCTAATCGGCGTGCAAGATCTAAGCCGTTGATTTTGATCAAATTTCAAAACCACCCGCACGTCCTTTCATAAACCATACTTATACCATTTCGTCCGATTTTCTCTCACTTTACCAAAACTGTTCATCTCTCTCAAGGCAAAAAAAAAAAAACTTCCTCTCAAAACCCTACAACTCCTCAAGATCATTTTCTAAGATACGTTCGGTAAAACACATCGAAAATGGCACCTACTCATGATTTCGTCAAGCTAGGAAAGCAAATCCATACTGGGTCTCTTTGTGGATTTCGATGGTATGGTTAAATAGGGTCTGACGACACCCTCGTGAAGAAGATTGCTCGAAATTGGAAACATCCTGGGCTGAAGCCGTTTTGACATTGGAGTTTCCAATGACCTATGTAGAAGAGGTCGCACGTTCTACGTGAATGCCAAGTTCACGATGAGGGCGAAAGTGTAGTCCCAAGGGGTGTGAGTGTAAGGTTTAGAAGGGGGTTGAATAAACCTTACAAACTTTTCAAATTAGTCATTTTAAATATTCGAGTTAATACTTCACAAATTTGTCCTTGATGGACAACTAAGTTAGTTAATCAAAGAGTTAGTCACTCAACAGACTCGACCGAGTTGTTGATATAATAACTCAACTGTTTTGACTAAAGACTTAACTCGACTGTGATTTGTTTTTCAGGAAGACTTAACACCCTTGAATTTGGTTAAGTTTGTTGTAATACTTGGTTTGAGTACTCATTGATTATCAATTGGATAGCAAATTTATCACAGATAAAATAAGATGCACGAAATTAAAGTCTTTGAAATGTAAATGACACAATAAGTTTTTATAGAGGTTTAAAGATGGGGTAATTCTTCTACTCCTCTCTTCTACAACTCCTGGAGGAATCCACCAAGTATTGATCAATATACGAGTGGTTAATAGTCCGATACAAGTCTTGATCACCCACCGACTTGATCCTTTGGGACTCGATCTGAGATCCCTTGGTCACGCAGGTGCTTCTCGCACGACTCGGCTTCTTCACAGGGCAAATGCCTTGCTACTACAGCCCACTTGCTCAAGCTTCTTGGATTTGATCACGAAGCCCTCCAAAAACTTGAGACCTGGATCGACCATGAACCTTCCTACAATCCTCCGTGGAATGTAGACCCCTTGATTCTTCAAAAATTTCCTCTTCAACCGATTGAAGTTATCTTTCCTTCACAGTGAGTGTTGGATTGATTTTCTTCGTAATGTAGGCTTAAGGATTGATCTTGAATGATTTGAGAATATTTTTGGTTACAATTCAAATGTTTGCTTGAATGTTCGTGGTTCGTAACCTTCTCTCGTAGTTATACCTCGCCTTTTATAGTGATCCTTCAAAAATCTGCGCGTTGAAGATATAGGCTTATTTTTGAAAGTCACTTGTGGTCGTTGGCTTGTCTTGTTGCGATCCTTGGAATTTCCATTTCCTCGTATGAATGATTCTTGACTTTTATAGTTCGACATGGTGCATTGCTTCCCATTGGTTTATTCCTTTTGCACGCTTCGAACCGAGCACTTCAAGAAAGACAGATGGAGGTATTACTTGTTTAAGTAATTCTCTTGATTTACTTACAGCAACGGATCTCTTTCGATTGTCTTGACTTGACCGCATTTTCTTAACATCCCCAGGTGACTTCGAGTCGCTTCCAATCATTTGATGACTCTTCTCACTTCAACCTTGAGACTTGGCTGTCTTGAGTTGCTTGACTGATACTTCACTCACTGAATCTCACCGCACCTTCAATCGAGTTCCGTCTTTGCCATACTCAAACCGCCTCGCGGCGGAGTCTTCCTTCTAGTCTCAGTTGTCTTCTTGCATGTTTAGGCATAGTGACTTAACTCACTCAACCACCCTATCTATTACAATGCGCTTTACAACAAAAATGGGGTGCCAACTTCATATTCTAAGTTTTTCATGGCATTCATCAAAATCTACAAAATAATTTCCCAACATCAAGTCCTCTGTTCATGGTAAGGAGTTCACCATTACTGCCAAGGATCTGGCAGAACACTGCTTGTTGCCGGCGAAAGGAGTGCCGGAAGTTTATGAGGCTGATGTTGACCTGACTGCTGCTTGGAAGGAAGTAGCCAAGTCCGTGTGTGCTGCGAAAGTGGTCTACACAGCTAACAAGAGGTCTGCTGAAAGAGGACTACCACAAATTACTGGACATTGTTGCCAAATGCATAGACATTAAATTTGGTAGCTTTGACCAGTTGTCCAAAGCTAAATTGATCGTAATGGCCGTGATCATTGAAGAAAAGAAGGTGAATTGGGCTGAGTTTGTATACAAAGACTCGCTTAATATTGGGAACAAATCCTTCAAGGAGGATGGTGCGTTTGGAGGTTCCTCGGGATACGGCCTGGTGATTGGCGGATGATGGAAGTAAAAGGGGTACCTCTTTGGCATGGAAAGCGTTCCATGTTAACAAAAGGATGTTTCGATCAAACCTCTCTCGCACAGAAGAGAGTTTACGCCAAGAGGGTCATAGTGAGTGAGGGCAATCACCGACCAAGATTCAAACGCCTCCTCACCTCCCAAGAAGACTCGCTAAGAAAACTCGCTTCCCCTGCAAAGAAAGAAAAAGAAATCCGCACTGCCCCCCCAGCCGAGTCACCCGCCCTACAACAAACAGTGTCTCCACCTTTCATCGCAGCCGATGGAGAAGGAACCATTAATCCCTTCTCCGAATCAAGAAGAAGAGGATCGCCATTAACACGGAAGGCAGGCGGTGCCTTAAGACAAATCAAGCTGCGAAGGCATTTACCTTCAACGAACTGGGGAAGTGGAACCGATGTTCCTCTGGTAAAAACAAAAAGAAGAAGAAGAATTTCCAAGCTCTCCGAGCTTGAGAAGATCGCCGAGTCCGCCACTCACCGAAAAGATACCCGAGATTGCTTTGGAGAAGTAGAGTCTCCTGTTATCGATGAAACGGCTAAGTCTGCGAGGCCGATCAAGCAGAGGCAACTCAAAGACCCAAAAGAAGACAAGAACAACGAGGAACAAGGAATAGCCGAGACAACACAATCACCTATTGATAGGGTTGTGTCTCCACCGTAACGGAGGCTATCAAGATGTCGAGCAACAAAGTTTGCTACCCTCAATCCCCGAGCTCGAGGACAAAGGGGAGATGATGACAGGGGATAATGATGTGATGATCCTATACCCACCATACCCGGACATTCAAAATCGTCTGCGAGAATGGAGGAAATGGAAGTCGAGTCGATCCAGGGAACAGTTCCAAAGACCGAAATTCATTGAAGAAGAAGACGAATCGATGAACTTCCTGATTGACCAATGTGGTGCAAGCTCTTGATGAAGAGAACTGTTTGAACATTCTAAATATCTTTAAAGAGAAGGAGAAAGAAAGATTGGCGAGGAAGAAGGCGGAGGCACGTGAGAAGGCCAAAGATCTCGCCCTCTCACCGGCACCACATAACATACACATCCCGACCTCGACATTCTATCGAGAAAGTGATGAGGATCCGACCTGTTCTTCGCCACGGAAGAGTTGCAAATGCAACAAGCAATGCAAGAATCCGAATCCTACATGAGCAAAGAATGATGGAGGGACCAGGAGTCATCCAAATCACACCGGAGATAGATCCTATGGGAGTGGTGCGGATATTGCCATCTGTTGTCGTTGCCACCACTTCCCCGCATCATTCGGAGGAAGGTGTTAAAGGAACTGGCGATGAAACCGGGATTGTGGGGACCCCAACGAGCCAACCCCTAATGAAGGTGTCTTACCACATGCCCCAACGGCTGAATACTCAATGGGAACAACCGGGAGTCCGAGACGAGTGACCCCATTCCAAGTCACTCACCGGTGTGCCACGAGGGGGAAACTCCCTCCACCGCAGCAAGGTCGGAGGATGCTGCAGTGATTCCACAATGCATCTCGGAGGCAAAGTGGAGAAGGAACAACAGTGAATACACAAAGCAGTTGTCACCGACGAGCTCGAGACAATTGAGACTGTCTCACTGAAGTGCCAACCGCTCTGCGAGGCCAATGACATCACCGCTGATGCAAATCGAGGCACGAAGGAACCGCCGGGAGTTAACACTGGGCAATGAAAGTGCAATCTACGGAGTTGAGACTCGGTGGATGCCACCTCGGAAGACCCCAAGACAAATGACACTGTCCGAAAGGGATGTCCAAGGCCTCGCCGCGTTGAGACTGCAGGGGGTAATGAAGGCCAATGGGAGGTTGAGACTTCCAGGGTAAAGAGACCGGCTCAAGCACGAGAACATCCCTCATGCTATCATTGATCCATCGAAAAGGAGATAAGTGCTCTTCACGATTCCCGGACAATCTCGATGTAACTTTTCCGGGATCCGAAGGTGAAGATGAAGTTTCGAGTCATCCCCTGTGCGCGCATCCAAAAGACTCGGATGAGGATGTTCCAACCACGAGTAAGTCGACCTCAAGACTACTCGACAAACGTTCAACTTTGATGATAAGCCACCCATGGAAATCTCATCATCGTCCGATGACACTTCCGATATGGCCGAGACCACCAACTCATTTGGAAAAACCAAACAGACCGACGGCCGTTAAGACAAACCGAGGCTCGGCCAGTCGGGTCGACTTCACAACCAGACCACACCAACAGAGTCCACCACAGCGCAGCTCCTCAAGTCGAGAGGTTCGACCGCACAGGGGACTTCACGAGCACCAATTATCATTGAACAGATTCCATTGCCCGTCATGATCCTTTTGTAGAATCATTTCCCTTCTCTCGGAGGTACCGACCTCCCGAAGAATCGCCTAGAGATCGCGAGCGCTTCTACGACTGATCCTATTATTCCATCGACACCATTGTTCCAAATGACTATGATTTTGACGCTTGGGCCGTCAAAAAACAGAGGTGACACCGTGAGAGTTCGGGAAGTTTTCAAAGCCTTATTTGCTTTGAGATTGAAAAGATGGAAAGGCACCGACCCTCACCGGACATGAGGCTAGATAATGAGACGCCAACCTTATCTGGATTTGCGAGGCATAATAGTCGATCCGGGAATGGTGGCAACAAAGAAGCAGACAAATGCGTGTGGAACAAGCTCGATATTTCGGACATTGTTCAACAAATTTCTAGTCCAAGCGGGCGAGAATGTCGATGCAAAGACAAATTGCAAGAGCACATCGAACAAATGCATGAATCTCACACCTCGGAGATAAAGTCATTGCGTGAACATAATAAGAATGAGCTCTGCGCGTGGAAGAGAACATGGATCGAAAATTTAGTCTTCTCATGGCCGAGATGAAGTTGGTAGCAAACTTGAATCCAATGCCACCCGCTCCGAAGTTCCGTCAAGATACTCCGCAGGATTCGGCGAACTCGGCTATCGCCAGACTAGACTTCTTGCTTGCTAGCTTGTTTCCAGGGGGTTTCTCTCCTTTGATGATGCCAAAAAGGGGAAGAGGAATACCTAAAGGCGAAGGGATCCGGCGAGAAGGAGGACACAAATTTGTGAAGGAAAGCCAACTCGAGGAAGTAATAAGAGAGAAGAAAGGAAAATCTGTTGAGGGGATGGTTCGAAAGATGTGACCTTGATGATTGCTAAAACCCCCAACAAGGTCTTGTCACACACAAAGATATCATCAAAGAAACTCCCGATGACTCGCCACTCCAACACTCTGCAGTACCTATGGGCCGAAAAGAGAAAGCGATTGAAGCTGGGATGAAGGAAGTGGAAGGAAAGATAAATGCCCGAGTTATGGATATTCTCAAACAACATGGAGGCATTCCAACGACAGAGACACCTATGCCATTTCGTGATGCCGGAACCGAGCCAAGATCTCGTTGATTAATTCAAGACGCCGCATCTCAAGGTTACTTCGCAAACATGTCCATGGCTCAAGCCTGGGATTTGTCTTGGGAAAAGGGCCTCAAACTATGTGAAGAAGGCGACAGCGTGAGACCATCGGGCATCACTCTGCTAGTCACTCACCGGGAAAAAGAATACCCTAGTACAATACACGCCCGGCAAGGAGGAAGAAGCATGGTGGAGGAAGAGGTTTCAGACCTAGATCTCGCCCAAAAACATTGAGTATATAGATCCGGGAAAGAAAGGAGGGATCTATTGGGCCGATTTGACGAAATAGCCAACCTCAAGTGGCTAAGAATAATGCTTTGAGTATGTGAAGAGAATTGAAGAGGAAAATAAGAGACAAACTCACTATGGGAGGAAAGACAAGAAAGACCGAGAAGAGATGAAGCTGCCTTTAAGGCGTATGAGAAAAAGAAGGCGAGAAGATGAGAAGAAGAGAAAGAGGTCGAAGATGACAGAGTCAAGGAGATGAAAGAAGGAGGCGGCGAAGGAGATGAAGTGTTCTTGTCCACCCCTTCATTTTTTTTTTACTATGTAAATACATTCTATGTAAGTCTTCTACATCGAATAAAATTGTACAATTTCTATACTTGTGTAGATATAGAACGGCATGGTAACTTTAAGTTCCATTTAAGCTCGATCCATTTTCTTTTGGTTCAAGCTCGATACACTTTGTAAAACTATGTAAAGAACAAGAACGTTATGATCAATAAAAGATCGATTCTAAGCATACATTCCGTGATTCTATATTTGTCTGTATGTATCTTTGTTGTTCAATTATTGTATGAATGTTTTAAGTTTTGGCATCATCAAAAAGGGGAAATTGTTGCGAAATTATTTTGTAGATTTTGATGAATGCCATGTAAAACTTAGAATAGGAAGTTGGCACCCCATTTTTGTTGTAAATTGCATTGTAATAGATAGGGCTTTGGTAGAGCCGAGTCAAGTCACTATGCCCGAACATGCAAGAAGACAAAAATCGGAGACTAAAAAGAAGACTTATTGTGAGGCAAATGAGTGTGGCAAAGAAGAGAAGACAGAACTCGATCAAGGTGCGGCTAAGATGCAACAGTGAGTGAAGATCGATCAAGTCAACTCAAGATAGCCAAGTCTCAAGTAGAATTGACGAAGAGTCATCCAATGATTGGAAGTCGACTCTAAGTCACCCGGGAATGCAAGGAAATGCGGTCAGTCGAGATAATCGAAAGAGATCCGTTGCACGTAAATCAAGAGAATTACTTAAACAAGTAATACTTCCATACTACCTTTCTTGAAGTGCTCGGTCGAGAAGCATGCAAAAGGAATAAACCAATGGGAAGCACTCGCACCGTGTCGAACTCGAAAAGTCAAGAATCGTTCATACGAGGAAACGTAAATTCCAAGGATCGCAACAAGACAAGCCAACGAAAGCACAAGTGACTTTCAAAAATAAGCCTATCTCTTCAATGGGCGATTTTTGAAAGATCACTACAAAAGGCCGAGGAATCACTCGAGAGAAGGTTACCGACCAACCACGAACATTCAAGTTAACATTTGAACTCGTAACCAAGAATACTCTCAAGTTATTCAAGATCAATCCTCAAGCCTACATTACGAAGGAAATCAATCCAACACTCACCGTGAAGGAAAGACAACTTCAATCGGTTGAAGTGGAAACATTTGAAGGATCAAGTGGTCTACATTCCACGAAGGATTGTAGAAAGGTTCAAGGTCGAACCAGGCTTAAGCTATTTGAAGGGCTTCGTGATCAAATCCAAGGAACTTAAGCAAGTGGGCTCGTAGTAGCAAGCAAACGCCTGCCACCCAGAAGAAGCCGAGTCGCACGAGAAGCCAACTGTGTGACCAAGGCATCTCCGTGATCGAGTCCCAAAGGATCAAGTCACTTGTGTGATCAAGACTTGTATCTCTGGATCACAACCACTCTGTATATTGATCAATACTTAGTGGATTCCTCCAGGAGTTGGAGAAGAGAGGAGTAGAAGAATTACCCCATCTTCGAACCTCTATAAAAACTTATTGTGTCATTTACATTTCAACACTTTAATTTCTGCATCTTATTTTTATATCTGCTGATAAATTTGCTATCCAATTGATAATCAACTGAGTGCTAAAACCAAGTATTAAAACAAACTTAACCAAATTCAAGGGTGTTAAGTCTTCCGCTGAAAACATATCACAGTCAAGTTAAGTCTTTAGTCAAAATAGCTGAGTTATTCTATCAACAGCTCAGTCGAGTCTGTTGAGTGACTAACTCTGCTGATTAACTAACTTAGTTGTCCATCAAGGACTCAACTGTGAAGTATTAACTCTGAACATTTTTAAAAGGACTAAATCGAAAAGTTGGTAAGGTTTATTCAACCCCCCTTCTAAACCTTACACTCACACCCTTGGGACCTATATATTACTCACAAACACTCTTGCTCTCGAAGAATACTCAAGCTCTTTCTCTCTTGCAAACAAAGATTGAACCCTATTTCTCACTTTTGTTCGAATCTCGAGTTCCAAAATGAAAATGGCACCCACATATGACTTTGTTAAGCTCACTAAAAAGATCCACACAGTGCAACTTTGGATTTCAAGGGCCTTGTCAAGCGGGCGTAGACAAGGAGTTAAAAGAAGATCGAGAAACTTGAGAAAGCTGGTTTCAAGAAGTTCCTATCCATGGAGTTTTTTCACACGTACATCGAGGAGGTCGTTATGTACTATGTGAATGCTCAGGTTCACAATGACAAGATTCGCTCACCGGTCTACAACAAATACATTAAGATTAATTGCGGACTTAGCTAACTCATCGGTATCTCCCAACCACCGGGCTGAAGGAGATAACTGAGAAGGATGTCGATTTGGCTACTACCTAGAAGGAAATAGCCAAATCCGAGGCTAATGCGAAGCCCAACTACACTGCCTTGAAGAAGTTGATCAAAGAAGACTACCACAAACGATGGATGTGGTGGCTAAATGCGTGGACATGAAGTTCGGATTGTTCAATCGGCTCTCGAACTAAGCCGATTGTTATGGCGGCGATCATGGAGGAGAATCTGTTAATCGAAAGCGAGTTCATTTTTGGCAAGCTATGCCGAATGTAATAAACATGTCTATTGGTGAGGATGGAACATTTGGAAGTTCTTTAGGTTATCTTAGGCCACTTGATGGAGGTGAAGGGTAATCCTCTATAAAATGGGAAACCCTTCCATGTCAACAAGAAGATGTTTCGGGCAAACCTATCTGCTACCTAGAAACAAGCTCATGCAAAGAATACAACTACAAGCGAGGGGAAACAATCGAGACCATCCCAAAGGACACAATAGCTTCTCGCTAAAGCCCCTCCCCTAAGCCTGAACCGAAGAAGAAAGCACCTGCCCCCGCAGCCAAATTAACCCCTGCTCCAGCTCCCTCATCCATTGTGAGAAAGAAACGAACAAGCTCGTGCCTGAAGCCACCGAAAAAAAAGTTGAAATCGGAGTCTTCTCGCCATTGTTAGGAAGAAGAGGAAGTGTTGAAGTTCCTCTCGAAAAGAAAGACAAGAAGAAGATCGGAAATGTCTTACTTAGTCAGCTTGAGCCACCGAGTCCGAGACAGTTGAAGGAATCGAGAAGGTTATTGTTGATTAATAGCAAAGTCCAAAAAAGAAGGTGGTGATGTGATCGATGCGCTCAACCACCTCAAGAGACACTGTTAGGCAAGCAAATCAAGATTCTCGAACTGCATACACAAATCCGACAAAGGAAATGAAGAGTTAGCTATGAAATCCCCTCTAACCGATGATATGGTTGCTGAGGAAGAAAGGGCTCATCTTGAGCCCATATAGAAGGATGATGATCTAATAATGATATCTCCGCCTATCCCGACATACAAGAAAAGCTACGGACTTGGAGAGCCTGAAAGATGAGTTTGGCCAGGTTTCACTTCCAAAGCCCAGATTTATTGAGGAGGAAGAATACCTTCTGGAATTTTTGGGAACATTGGTATTCGATCTGCTCTTGATGAAGAGTTCTGCACAACGATCCTTTATGAGAAAAAGGACGAGGAGAAAGCTAACGAGAAAGCAAAGACCAAGGCCATTGAGGAATCTCTAAATCCTCACACATTTATTTTTACGAAACCCCGAAAGTGCTTTACAACTAGCCACCAACAAAATGACAATGATGTAGAAGAGTTGGATGCTTCTAATCGAGCCGAGAAGATTGATCCAAGCAAACCTTAAAAGAGTCCAAGGATCTGCATGATCAAACCTCGAGAAGGGGCCCGGAGAGTCTTCACCCGTTCACATCTCTCCTACCCCGATATATTGGAAATGGTGAGTACCATTGATGCCTCAACCTCACCAGTACACTCCGAAGGACATACCGGGGACACCGGCGATGAAACTAAGAGAGAGATGAAGAAGGCACCTTAGCCGAGCCTACCCCGCAATGGTGTTGAGATACCTACCTAGTCGGCCGCCACTCAAAAGGAAAAACAACTGAGTCTCTCATGTCTAGTGACCCCGCTGATGATTCATCTAGTGCGCTAGGTGAGAGGGAACCGTCAACACCATAGTCGAGCCGGATAAAGGTCAGGGAGATCTCACAAATTTGAAGCTTGGAGGCGATGGGGAGATTGAAACCGAATAGTAGAGTGGGATTTATGAGGCTCAAATGGTTAAGACTGTCTCAGCTAAAATTCCAACTATGCTGCAGGCTAATGAAGCTGCTGATGCAGGTGAGGCAAAAGATGGACAGAAGGCCATGGCAGTTAAGATTGTTGGCCCTGAAAGTGCAATCCAAGTGGTTGAGAACTCAAAGGATGCCACTTCTGAAGACCCCAATGCGCCGTCGCGAGAAGGGGATGTCAAAAACCCTGCTGCAGCTGAGACTGCAAAATGGAATGTAGAAGGCCCTACAACGATTGAGACTGTTGTTCAGAGTAATGAAGGCCCAAAGAAGGTTGAGACTTCCTTGGGTAGAGCTGCAGAAGAGGAAGGAAAAATGCCAGTTTCTCAAATAGAGTCGACCTAATAAGAAAAAAGTAGTGCGCTGCACGAATCTCAATAAAATATCTCTGTAGAATATTTTGACACATAAGACAAAGCTGAGTCCACTCGCAAAGAAAACAAGTCGAGGACCTAGACATTGAGGAAGCTGTGCCAAAAATGAAGAAGGCAAGGGAGAAAGTTGCCTTATCAAAATTCACCTTAGTAGATGGCCCACCCCCTATGGTGCTATCACCAACCCATGATATTGCTGAGGCAGCTGAGGAACATGTTACTCAAAAGGGAACACAAACTGAGACTAATGAAGTGTTGAGATAGCTGAGGATCAGTCAGCTCCGCAGGCTAATACAATTGTGACTGCCAATGACGCTGAAACAACTAAGACACATAGAGCTGAAGCTAGTCTTAGGAACAAAGGAAAGGCTCCCGAAGGAGGAGTGGGAGATATTCATATGGTTCTAGATGACTTATTTTCTAATTACTTCCCATTCGTGGAGTAAGTAACCCTCGATATCGAATCTGCTGAAGAGAGTGCTAAGTACACAATTGAGATCCATCCTGAAGAAATTGAAGCTCTAGATGATCTACGTGTAGTGTCGTTTGGATTTGATTTCGATGCAGTATGGCCCGAAGAGCAGCCAACTGACACATCAGGCTTCCGTAAAGCTTTCAAGGCTATTTGTTCGGAGATAGAGAACATGAAGAAGGGTTTTCCTGCTCTCAACCAATGGCTGGACAATCATGATGCAACCATCTCTCAAGATATTATTGGAACAGTTCTCGGGATCGGGAATGGACAACTCAAACGAAAGCACTAAGGAGGGAACAAGTCAGTTACTTCAAATCCCCATTCGCAAAGTCGTGATTTGGAGTGCGAAAAAAGCGAAGTTTCAAAGAGGCGAGATGGATCACATTTTCGAGATGGACCAGTCATACAAAATGGATATGGAGTTGCTTTGCTCGGCCTCATAAGCAAGACCTTCTAAAGACTCAAGTCAATCAGTGACTAAGATGATGGTCATGAATGCAGAAATGAAGTTCATGGCTACCGAAATGAAGGCTCAAGTCGAAACATGGAACACCCACTCCGTAACTCATGAAAAATTGGATATTATCTTGGGTAAATGTTCTCAAAAACTATCCCTAGGGATGATGCCAAAAAGGGGAAGATGGCAATGAGGAAGGAAGTGAAGTGAAGAAGACCCCGCTTGAAGATCGTTTCTTGTAAAACCCCAACATGGCTCATTGTTATGCTCTCTCCATTCGCACCGCCAAATGGCTTATCACCTGAACATGAAGATGAGTTAGCATTCAAGAAGTCGGAGAAACCATCGAAGCTGATTTTGCCAATGTAGAAGAAAGGCATCATGGTCGCATAGAAGATTTGAAAGCCAAGTTCGACGGTCCCCCGTGGGTTACTTAAAGACTCTCCAAAGAGTAAAGCTCCCTCAAGAACTTGCTCTCGCTCCATATGCGGTCATGATAAAGATCGTTGGAGGAATTCCAAACTCTCTAGTCAGAAGGATTTTTCGAGAAAATGACCCTTGAGCAAGCATGGGATCTATACTAGGAAAAAGGGCTTAGAGATCTCAAGCAAATAAGCTATGAAGCGTGACCGGAGGAAGTAGTCACAGACTTCAAGAGCACAACCCATTCAACATACTCGAGGCGGGAGGAGATACTTCTAGAAGAGGAAAGGGAAGAAGTGGTGGAAGCAAGCACGCCAATGAATTACACTTATGTTAATCCTTTGAAGAAAGACCGTTTATCTTTGCTTTGGTGAAATAAATGAACTTGCTAATAGAGAAGTGGCGGAAAGAACACTAAAACAATGCAAGAGGCAAGAGCCGGAATACGAAGACAAGTGCAAGAATGGGAAGAGAGACAGAGACGGAAGACCCGGATGTAAAAAGATCCTATGAAAGATAGAAGAGGGAAGAAGAAAAAAAGAAAAGGAAAAGAGGCGATGAAGATAGGCGAAGAGTCAAGATGAATCGAGAGAAGAAGGAAATGAAGAGCCATTGAAGATCATTGGACACCTTGAAGTTGTGTTTTTACATTATTGTAAATACACAAAAAAATGTAAGTACTGTTTATTTCATTGTACATTGTAAACTTTGTAAAGTGCAAGAATGATATGTTCAATAAAAAGACATATTCAATACATTAAATCTTTGGTATGCGATATTTACTTTGCTATTTTAATTTATGTTTTGCCATCATCAAAAATAGGAAAATTGTTGGGAAATTTATGTAATAGAATTTGATGATACTATGTAAAACTTAGATTAGGAAGTTGGCATTCCAATTCTTTGTAAATCAACTTGTAATAGATAGGGTCCTATTAGTCGTGAGTCGAAGCGATCAAGTTGTAAAATACAAGAGTTGATCAAGATTGAAGAGAAGACCCACTGTGTGGCAGCTCATTGAAGTTCAATGAAGTCTCAATCAAGTGGCAGAAAAATTTGTCTCGGTCGATGGCCAAGAGATCGATAGCTAAGTCATTCCAAGATAAGTGGAGTTGATTGTCAAAGGGTTATGTAGCGAGAAAAGGATCAAAGAAAGTCAAGAGATCCATTGTCAAGCAAATTCAATTGTTTGCTAAAAATAGGCATGTTTCAGAGTGCAAAAGCAAGGAGCCAATGAGATGTACACGAAAACCTGCAGAGTTTAAGGAAAGGCTGAGCATTAAAAAGGTATAGTCTACATCAAAGCTACAAGACAAGATAAGCCAATGACCTTAAAGTGTATTTTGAAAAATACATCTATCTCTTCAACGGATATATTTTTCAAACGTGCACTATAAAAGGCTGAGGATGCATCAGAGAGAAGGTTATGAAATGCAAGCAAGCAAATAGACATTAACCTACAAAGCAAGAACAAATATCTCTCAAGCATTCTATCCATATCGTCAAGCCTAAACTCGAAGGAAAGCAATCCAACACACTCACTGAAGGAAAGACAACTTCAAAACTGTTGAAAAGGAAACTTGTTTAAAAGAACAAGATGTATACTCTCCAAGGTTGAAGGAGGTGTAGTAAGGTTCTAGTTCAAACCAAAGGCTTTAGACTCGTTGGAGGGCTGTGTTAACAAATCCAACAGTTTGAAGGAGCTGAAGTAGCAAGACAACTGTTTTTTGAAGATCTTTGAGTCCCAAGCCGAGCTATCGTGTGATCGAGGCCAACCTTGGTGACACCATTTTGTAACAAATTTACAATTACATTAGTGGATTCTCCAGGGGTTGGAGAAGAGTGGATTAGAGAAATTACCCCATCCTCGAACCACTATAAAATTGCTTGGGTCATTTACAT
Source organism: Rehmannia glutinosa (assembly GCA_016081115.2). Classification (NCBI taxonomy): domain Eukaryota; kingdom Viridiplantae; phylum Streptophyta; class Magnoliopsida; order Lamiales; family Orobanchaceae; genus Rehmannia; species Rehmannia glutinosa. Next base: position 106,182 of record JABTTQ020001070.1, on the reverse strand, counting down.
TCAGCACATTTACATTTTTGCATATCTATACCGCTGTTCGTTTAATTTTCTAAGTCAACTGATAATAAATAAGCTTAAAACAAGTGTTGAAAAACACGTTTAAAACAAGGGTGTAAGTCTTCCGCTGTAAAAACCAAGTATACTGAAAATTAAAGAGTTAACTGAATCAGCTGAGTTATACTATTAATAGCTCAGTCGAGTCTGTTGAGTGGCTAACTCTCCTGTGCAAGTAAACTAAATTGTCCACCAAGGACCCAGCTGACTTGTGTAAAAACTTACTTTAAAAGTACTAAATCGAAAAGTTGGTAAAATCTATTCAACCCCTCCCCCCTTTTAGACTTTACTTTATCACCCCTTGGGACCTACAAGCATCAACCAATGTCTATGCAACATATTGTGCCCGATAATTATCCAAGTAAATCTCCAATATTGGAGCATCGATCAATCAAGAATCAATAGTAGTGGTCATGTGGATGGTGACGATGATGATGTTGGTGGTGGTGGATTTAATGATAATTTTGGGTGGTATGATGATTTCGGGGACAGTGGCCATTATGATGACCAAGATGACCAAGATGTTGTTGGTGATGAACATAACCAACAAGATATTCCATCGGGGAACATTGATGGTGACACATCCGAGGAAAAAAAAGAAAACTTGACTTAATTAAGAAATCTACCGTGGCTTGGAGTGATATGCATATCGTCTATTAAAAAATAAAAAACTTGACTTAATTAAGAATAAAATGGAACAAATAACCCAATGACACATAATTATTTAAAATAACATTTACCTGGGGACTATCAAATAAAACCACCAAAGTGAATGCCCTATTGGTGCATCTCAATCATCCGCCCTACGATAATCCTCCAACCTAGAACTCGGAGCAAGGGCCTGACCGAGAACAGGATGGTCTCATATGCCTATAACTATATTAACCAATAAACAAAATAAGTAATCAAACCAATTACAACATGAGATGCTCGTGTTAAAAGTGATACATGTTAGAAAATATACATGTAGAGCAATCAAGCGGCGTAAATGTAGAATTGGACGTCTCAGCGCAGATCATCGAGGGTCGAACTCGGTCTCAGTATAATGACAGGGTCGTCCACAAACATAAGAGCCCCATGGGAATGTCCTATAACCCTCGACATCCTCACCTAAGACCACAACCACAATGGGGACCGGTCCGCGGATCCACTCCAAACACATACGCGATCATTAAATCATCATCCGTAAACTTTTTTACCGATCGGAGATGGTGAATGGAACTTGGGTCAAATGCCGATGGGCCAAAGCGTAGCCCCGTGATCATACATAACTCATGCCGGTTAAATTTGAGGTTCTCGCCCCAACGCTAACTATAACTCGCACCGCTCGACCGAGCAACTCTAATCTCTCTACCGAGCAATAACAATGTCCCTTTACTCATGTAGTCCGCATCCCCACAAAGTCAAGAAAATGACCAAATGGACCACCCCTAAATCGTTATAATATTTCTAAGTGGCTAAACTCGTTCGATTTATCATATATTAGCCGGAACTAAGAATATGAGTACAACTTCCCCACTCGAATATGAATTCAACCTCACCTTCCAATTGCAGTCAAGCACGATCTCTCCATTCCCAAGATCAAAAAAATACATTATTTGTTAACCGTCTCGAGAACCGCAAAAAAAAAATCTTCGATATCGAAAGTTACATTTAACTCGATATGAATATGTAATCGGATATTGAGTTATATGTAACTTGATATATGTAACTAACTCGATATCAATATGTAATCGATATCGGATTACATGTAATCGGATATATGTAACTAGACACGTAACTTCGATATCCAAGAACATATTTAATATGTAATCGATATCAAGTTGCATATAACTCGAGATCTATGTGTAACTCGAGCTGGAGTTGCATGTAACTCGATATCAATTTATACCACTCGATATCGAGTTACGCATGCGATATCAAATTACCCACCAGAAACCCGTGTCATCTTCATCTCCACCCCAACCACCATTAATGCAGGTCAAGTTTTTCGATTCAATGCCTAACTTGTCTAAAAACCTATAAATTCTACATAATCTAACAACAAATCCTAACCTAAATAACTATAAACTAACTAATTCATCAAATACGTGAAATTAGAGGAAATATGTGAGTTTGAAATATATACCTATTGCAAAGTCGACATCGTCGCCGCATGTCGTAGGTCTATTTTCTACTTACGGAATAGTTGTGACCAAGAGGAGGTAAACAAGGCTAAAGGGCAATTTTGGAATTTCACGTATAAAAGAAGCTAAAAAACATGTGTTTCAAAAAGATGGTTAAAAAAAAATTTGTTTTGCCAAAAGGGCTCAAAAACTGGCCCACCGTAAATAAAAATATTGAAAATCAAGAGAAAGTGAAAAGAACAAAAAAGGAAAAAAAGGGAAGAAAAAAAGAGAAAAAATCTCGAAATAACAATATTCGATTTAATAATTCATCAATATAATTCAAGTGGTATCACTTCAATTATAGTGTCTTTTGGGGACAAAAATAGAATTTCATAATTTAACTAAATATAATTTTTTTGATATTTTTGTTTATTTAATATTCAATGTCCAACGACTCTTGATAATTAAATTGGCCCAAAGGAGACCGGGTTTGGCCCAAGAGGTCGTTTTCTTCTACGTGGACTAGCCCATAGGCCAATTTCTCCTACACGGCCCACGGGGCCCATGTCACAGTTATAAAAAGATCCTTTTTATTCAATGTAAGTAATTAACTCATAATTAATTATACTCCTACACATTAAGTATCCGTTTACTGTCTTAATTCTCTCTCGTTTACCGTGCTGACTTGAGCGTCCCTGGGACCTCCCCAGGATAACACCGAGGCCCTCTAATATTTGTGTGTGTGTGCACACAAGTTCTCAATCAGAGGAGTTAGTTGTTCTAGGACCAGAAGATGAGAAGATTTTCCCCTTGGGAAGAGGACAAGCTCAAAGACTTCCCTCTCGGAAAGAGGATTTTGGTCAACTCAGTTGACTTGGGTGATTTGCAAGAAAAAGCAGCATGTGATGGGGGATCTCAAGCTGTTGGGAAATTTATTGTTTAGATTTTGATGAATGCCATGTAAAACTTAAACTAGAAAGTTGGCACCCCATTTTCCTTGTAATTTGTATTGTAATAGATAGGTCTGAATGAGCTGAGTCAAGTCGCCTATGCTGGATATACAAGAAGTCAATCAAGATCGAAGTGAAGACTCACGAGGAACAACCGAGTATGGGCAAGAAAAAGAGTGAAGAACTCGATCGATGGTGTATCGGCTAAGGAACAACTCGTATGAAGAGTCGACCAAGTCAACTCAAGAAGCCAAGTCTCAAGTTGAAGTGATAGATGAATCATCCATTGATTGGAAGCTAACTCAAAGTCACATGGGGAATAAAAGATCGCAGTCAAGTCAAGACAATCGAACGAGATCCGTTGATCAAAGTCAAGAATGTTACTTAGAATAGTAACTGTTAAAGTTGTTAGAGATTAAGTGTTAGTTCCAGGTTAATGTCCAAAAGGAATAAACCAATGGGAAGCACTGCACCAAGTGTCGAAAATTTTTGCAATCTTTGCAAGATATTTAATACGAGGAAATGTCAACATCAAGGACTGCAACAAGACAAGCCAATCGAACACAAGTGACTTTTGAAAATCAGCCTATCTCTTCAATGGGCGGATTTTTGAAAAGATCACTATAAAAGGCCGAGGAATCACATTGAAAAAAGGTTACCTTGAATACCGAACCACGAACAAGCAAGCTATATTCAAACTCAGAACCCGCAAAATATTCTCAAGTTATACAAGCAAAAATCCTCAAGCCTAAATCTCGAAGGAAATCAATCCAACACCAAGCTCTGAAGGAAAGACAACTTCAAACTGTTGAAGAGGAAACTTTTGAAGAATCAAAAGGGTCTACTTTCCAAGGAGGATTGTAGGAAGGTTCAAGGTCGAACCAATCTCAAGTTATTGGAGGGCTTCGTGATCAAATCCAAAAAGTCGAGTCGGACGAGAAGCCACCGTGTGTGACCAAGGCATCTCGGATCGAGTCAAAGGAGTAAGTCACCGTGTGTGATTAAGACTTGTCTCTAGACTGATAACCACTTTGTAAACTGATCATTACTTAGTGGATTCCTCCAGGAGTTGGAGAAGAGAGGAGTAGAAGAATTACCCCATCTTCGAACCTCTATAAAATTTACTTGTGTCATTTACATTTCAAAGATATTTACATTCATGCACACATATTTTATATCTCACGATAATTTGCTATCCAACCGATAGATAACTAAGTGCTAAAACCAAGTGTTAAAACAAAGTTAAATCAAATTCAAGGGTGTTAAGTCTTCCACCAAAAACTTATCACAAATGCCAAGTTAAGGTTTAGACTAAACAATCGAAAGTTATTCTATCAACACTCTATCGAGTCCGCTGAGTGGCTAACTCATTTGATTAACTAACTTAGTTGTCCCTCAAGGACTTAGCCGTGTATTAACTCGTAATAATTTTAAAAGGACTATAATCAAAAAGTTGGTAAGGTTTATTTGAAGGGATGCCAAGAAGTTGGCTTATGGTACCAAGGAAGGTGTATTCAATCTTATTGGTTACTTAGACTCGACTATCTTTGGATGTAGAGTTGACAGAAGAGTACTCCAGGTACATGTCAAATGCTTGGAAACAGTTGGTTTCTGGTTTAGCAAGAAGCAAAACTCAATAGCCACATCCACAATCAAGCAGTACATCGTTGCAGCAGGTTGTGCCCAAGTTTTATGGATGAGACAACAACCGAGAGACTATGAAATTGAAGAAAAGAGATTCCAATTATGTGTGACAACACAAGTGCTATTGCAATTACTCGTAATCCGTGTTGCACTCAAGAACAAAACACATTGATGTCGTATCATTTCATAAGAGATCATGTTGAAAAGAAAGACATTACATTGGAATATATCTCAACCGATAAGCGAAGCTTAGTGACATATTCACCAAGCCCTTATGTGAATCAAGATTTGAAGAGCTTAACCATGAGCTAGGGTTAATTGAGTTGAGTTGACACCCGAAGACTCAATGAGAAGAAATGGAGCGTGAAAAGATGATAATAAGACAAATCTCATGAATCACCCAAGTGAATCACCCGTATCGAAAAGTCACCAGATGTCGAGTTAGTGACAAATTGAGTCGCTATACGAAAAGAGAGAAGAAGAGTTGAGTCACTTGTAGAGTAAGTGTTTGAGTCATTTATGAGCTAAGTGACAAAAACGCATCATTTTTAATGAGCGGGAATGTTTTTAAGGATGACGTCAATGTAATAATGACGGCACATCAAAAGTCCGCACAAGAAGCATATGATTGGATATAAATATTGCCGCATTAAATGCGAGCAATTAAATGCGAAAGCAGTGACGTGCTAAATGAGAGCCGTTGATCTCGATCAAAATTCAAAAATTGAAAACATGTAATTTCATAACCCTTATATACTCTTTTCTCTCGCTTTTCTCTCTCACACTTAAACTGTTCATCTTCAAACCTTCGAAAGCAAGTTCATTTCTCTCAAAAACCCTACAAGTTCTCAAGCAAGTTCATCAATATTTAATCGGTAGAAACTTCTAAAAATGGCACCAAAGACTGATTTCGTCAAGTTATCGAAGCAAATCCACTGTTCGACCGTGGATTTTGAAGGCATGGTTAAGCGGGTTCGATGCAACCCTTGTGAAGAAAATCGCGGATATGTTGGAAAAATCTGGGCTTAAAGCCTTTTTGACGATAGAATACTCGCACACCTACCGGAAGAGGTGGCGCGATTCTATGTGAATGCCGAGGTGCGGGATAAAGGTATCAAGTCCTCCATCCACCGCAAGGACATCATGATCACTGCTAAGGACCTTGCGGAGCACTGTTTATTACCGTCCGAGGGTATGCCAGAAATATACGAAGCTGATGTGGACTTGGGCTGCCGCATGGAAAAGTAGCCAAACCCGAGTGTGTCTTTGCGAAGGTGGTCTACACACCGACAAGAAATTGCTTTGAAAGACGACTACCATAAGGTCGATGGATGTCATTTCCAAATGTGTGGACATGAAGTTTGGCGCTTTCAATCAATCATCAAAGAAACTAAGCCGATCGTCATGGCTGCGATCATGCAAGGAAAGAAAGTTAATCGGCCGAGTTCGTATTAGTGCAGACTCTCGCCGTAACATTGTGAATAAATCGTTCAAGGAAGATGGATCCTTTGGAGGATCACTCGGCTATGGCCTAGTCATTGGGCATTTAATGGAAGTGAAGGGCATTCCAATTCAACATGGAAAGCCCTTCCATGTAAACAAGAGGATGTTCAGTGCTAACCTTCGGAGCTCGAAGAGAGCCCATGCAAAGAGGGCGGACACAAGTGAGGGGAATCACCACCTCGAGGAAACATTGTTGTTGCCTCCCCTCCCAAGAAGAAAGTTGCCCCTGCAGCTGCGAAGAAGAAAGTTGCCCCTGCAGCAAAGAAGAAGGACGCACCTGCCCCAGCAACCGAGTCACCTGCCCGAGCAGCCGTGTCTCTTGCCCACGCAGCCGAGGCGGAGAAGGAAGCCCAAATACCTTCTCCAGCCATCAGAAAAAAGAGGACTGCCAAGCCAAGAAAGGCAGCTCCTCAATCCAAGAAAGATGCTCCGGCCCCAGCCGCCCAAGAACCTGAAGAAGAGGAATCCGAACCAGAAATTCCTCTGGTGAGGACAAAGAGAAGAAAGAGAATCTTCAAGCTTTCAGAGCTTGAGAAGACAAATTGAATGCAACTCACTGGAAAAAGTTTCCGAGATCACTGTACGAGAAGAAGTGCGCCTCCAAAAGTTGTTAATGAAACAACCAAGTCTCACGAGGGTGATCAGCAGAGGCAATTAGAAGACCCAGTTGTGGACAGAACAACTGAGGAGGAGAAAGAAGCGGAGACAGCAAATCCCCTGCTGAAAGGGTTGTGTCTCCACCCGCCCCGATGTCTTCTGAAGGTGAAGAACAAAGAGAGTATGCTACCTTCCATTCCTAAAAAAGAAGGACAAGAACAAGATGACGATGATGATGTCATCATGTATTCTCCAATATACCCGCACATCCAAAAACTCTCGCGAATGGAGGGCGTGGAAACTGAGTCACTCAAGGGTGCAATTTGAATGCCTTGAGTTCATAGAGGAAGAGGAGGAATTGTTCGAATTCCTCGGCATCACCAAGGTAATTCAGGCCCTTGATGAAGACAATTGCTTTAATATCTTATAAATCTTCAAGGAGAATGAACAAGCCAAAGCAGCTGAAGAAGCTGAAGCTCGTGAAAAGGCGAATATATGCCCACTCACTGGAACTCTGGAGCACACTCATCCTCACATCGATGCACTCTCGAAAAGTGATGAAGACATGGATCCCATTGCTGCGAAGAAGAAGTTGGATATGTGGGAATCCAGGATAATGCATGAGCAGCAGTTGATGGAAGGACCAGGAGAGTCCTCAAAATCTCTCCTGGAGATAGACCCTTTGGGAGTAGTGCAGCACATTGCCACAGTTATAGCTGCAACTACATCCCCAGTTCACTCCGAAAATGGGTCTAAGGGACTTGGCGATGAAACTGGGAACTTGGGCACCCAAGTTGAGCCAACCCCTATTGAAGGTCTTTTACCACCTGTCCCGATGGCTGAGCACTCAATGGACGCAGCCGAAAGTTTGGATAAGAGTGACCCCCTCGTTACCACTCACCGTGGTGTGCCACCAGGGGGAACTCACCCACCGCAGCAAGGTCGGAGGATGCCGCAGATGACTCCACTATGAAGGAAGGAGGCGAAGTGGAGAAGGAAAGAAAAAGAACAATAGCAAGTTGACATCGACGGCTCGGACAGCTTGAGTCTGTCCCGGTGAAGTGACAATCGCTTGCAGCCGAGACACCGTTGTTGCGGCGAACAGGGCACATGATGGAACCGCCCGGGAGTTAACACTGGCATCGAAAGTGCAATCCAAGGAGTTGAGACTCACTGTGGATGCCATCGCTGAAGACCCTAAGACAAAATGCGATCGTCGAAGTGAATGTACAAGGCCTCACCGCAGCTTGAGACCGCTGGAGGTATTGAAGGCCCAAGGAGGTTGAGACTTCCCTGGGTAAAAATCAAGGAGATAAGAGCATTCCTCAAGTCATCATTGCTGAATCAGAAGAGGAAATCAATGCTCTTCATGATTCTCAGGACAATCCTGACACAACATTCCCGGATTCAAGACGAAGCCGAGTTCACCTGGCCGCACAGACTCACCGAGATGTTCTTCCACGGAAGAGTAAGCCGACTTCAAAGCTTCTCATCAAATTTTTAACTTCGATCATGAACCAAACCCCTGGTTTTATCATCCTCCGATGACGCTGAAAAAGCAGCTGAGGACAAGGAAATTCATTTAGCAAAATCTCCGAGGCCGAAGAAGCTCTTAAGACAGCTGAGGCTCCGTCCACTGGCCAATCCACTCATCAAGGCCCAGCTGAAACCGAGTCATCTGCGCAGGCTCCCAAAGCTGCAGCAGTCTCGACTCAACCAGGATCATCAAGGGCATGAACAATCGTAGAATCAATACCATATGTGCGTGATGATGCATTCAAGAAACATTCCCTTCTCGATTGAGTTGCCCAACCTTGAAGAATAAACAACTCATGAGCAAATGATGTTTCAACATCGTGAGCGATCGAGTTATTCCCACCGACTCCATTATTCCAAAGCAGATTTTGATTTTGATATCTTGGCAGCCACCGAATCGAGGTGACAACTGAGATTCGTCAGGTCTTCAAGAAAATCTGTGGAGAGATTGAGAAGATTGAATGGCACCAGGCCTCACTAGATATGCGTCCGGACAATAGAGATACCAACCTCACAAAGCAGAGTTGCGAGGGATAGTGGCAAGGATAAGGGAATGGTGTCAAAGAACAGAGTACAATGCGATATGAACAAGTTAGATACTTTAAAGCATTGTACAACAAGATGCTCATCTGGAGTGCTGACAATGCGACATGAAGCAGAGGAAGCAAGCAAAATATTGATAGAATGCATGCCTCTCACATAATTGAAATGGAGCTGCTGCGTGAATTTCAAAGAAAAGAACTTCTGCGTGTTGTGGAGAATATGAATGCCAAATTCAGCCTTCTCATGGCTGAAATGAAACTAGTGGCGGCGAATCCAAAGCCACTCGCTCAGAATTTTTAGCAAAGATACTCCGCAGCCACTCAAGCATAATTCGGCTCTCAACCGACCGTGGTCTTCATGCTTTGCTTGGATGTTTTCGGGGTTCTCTCTCCTTTGATGATGCCAAAAAGGGGAAGAGGAATACCCGAGGATTTGGAAGGAAGAAAGCGAATGTCGAGAGAAGAAGAAGGAGACAATATTGAAAAGAAGAAGGAGACAAAATTGTTGGGAAGAAAGAAGGAGAAGGGAAAAGTTGTTGAGGGGGAAAGGTCAAAGGGCGTGACCTTAATGCTTGGCAAAAACCCTCGGAAGGTCATGTCACAAAGAAGCATAATCAAAACTTCCTGACTCACGCCCAACACTGCTTTGTGCCTATGTTTGAGAAAAGAAAAATTGTGGAAGCGAGGATGAAGGAGGTTGAAAGAAAGACAGATGCCCATGTACTAGAAGTCTTGAAAGCTTATGGTGGTATTCCGTCGAAAGCATACATATGCCATTCCGGATGACGGAGACGAGCCAAGATCGCTTGAAGAATTTAAAACGCTCGAATCCGAAGGATACTTCAAAAACATGTCCATAGCACAAGCCTGGGACTTGTACTTGGGAGAAGGGCCTGAAGTCGTGTGAAGAAGGCGATGAAGGCGATAGACTACCATCGACCATTCAATCATTAAGAAGAAGATTCGAAAGACAAGATACGCCCGGAAGAGAAGGAAGAAGTGGTGAAGGTAGAGGCTTTCAACCTAGATCCGGCGAGAAGGAAGGATCTACATCGGTGGATATGATGAAGTAGCCAATCGGGAAGTGGGTAGGAAGAATCTTGAATATGCGAAAAGAATTGAAGAAGATAACAAAAGACAAGATCAGTTGTGGCAAGAGATGCAAGAATGAAAGATGAAGCTACAAAGAGAGCCTACGAAAAGAAGAAAACAAATGAAGAGGAAAAGAAAAGGAAGAGAGCTAATGACGATAGAGTCAAGAGGAAAGGAAAGAAGCGTGAAGGCGATGAAGTGTTGCTTTGCTTAGCCCTTCGTGTATTTTACTTTTGTAAATACATATGTATGTAAGTCATCCTCGTACATTCAATAAAATATTGTTGTATTTTCTCTCTATTTACAGTATCTTAGCATAGACGCTTGAAATTAGCTTAGATATGATTATACTCTAATACACCACATGTAAACAAAATGTGTAAAGGACAAAAATGCTATGATCAATAAAATGATTGATTCTACACATACATTCTTTGTTCTTTTGTATTGTCTCGTATGTATCCTTTGTTTACATGTTGATTAATGTTTTTAAGTTTTGGCATCATCAAAAAGGGAAAATTGTTGGGAAATTTATTGTTTAGATTTTGATGAATGCCGTAAAACTTAAACTAGAAAGTTGGCACCCCATTTTCCTTGTAATTTGTATTGTAATAGATATTCTTTGAATGAGCCGAGTCAAGTCACTATGCCTGGATATACAAGAAGTGAATCAAGATCGAAGTGAAGACTCCGCCGAGGAACAAATGTGAGTATGGGCAAGAAAAAGAGTCAAGAACTCGATCGATGGTGTATCACCGAGGAACAACTCGTATGAAGAGTCGATCAAGTCAACTCAAGAAGCCAAGTCTCAAGTTGAAGTGATAGATGAGTCATCCATTGATTGGAAGCTAACTCAAATTCACCTGGGAATAAAAGACTACAATCAAGTCAAGACAATCGAACGAGATCCATTGATGAAAGTCAAGAATGTTACTCAGAAAATTAACCTGTTAAAGTTGTCAAAGACAACGTGTTAGTTCCAGTTGTGTGCAAAAGGAACAAACCAATGGGAAGCACTACACCAAGTGTCAGAAACGTTGCAATCCTGCAAGACATTTACGAAAAATGTCAACATCAAGGACTCGCAACAAGACAAGCCATGAACACTAGTGACTTTTGAAAATCAACCTATCTCTTCAACGGGCAAATTTTTGAAAAGTTCACTATAAAAGGCTGAGGAATCACATTGAGAAAAGGTTACCTTGAATACCTGAACCACGAACAAGCAAGCTATATTCAAACTGTAACCTGTAAAATATTCTCAAGTTATATAAGCAAAAATCCTCAAGCCTAAATCTCGAAGGAAATCGATCCAACACCAAGCTGTGAAGGAAAGACAACTTCAAACTATTGAAGAGGAAACTTTTGAAGAATCAAAAGGTGTCTACTTTCCAAGGAGGATTGTAGGAAGGTTCAAGGTCGAACCAATCTCAAGTTATTGGAGGGCTTCGATCAAATCCAAGAAGCTTGAGAAAGTGAGTCTGAAGTAGCAAGGCACCGCCTGAAGAAGCCGAGTGGACGAGAAGCCACCGTGTGACCAAGGCATCTCCAGACCGAGTCAAAGGAGCAAGTCAGCTGCGTGATCAAGACTTGTCTCTAGACTGATAACCACTTTGTAAACTGATCATTACTTAGTGGATTCCTCCAAGAGTTGGAGAAGAGAGGAGTAGAAGAATTTCCCTATCTTGAACCTCTATAAAATTTACTTGTGTCATTTACATTTCAGCATATTTACATTCCTGCACACATATTTTATATCTGCTGATAATTTGCTATCCAACTAATAGATAATTAAGTGCTAAAACCAAGTATTAAAACAAAGTTAAATCAAATTCAAGGATGTTAGGTCTTCCCTAAAAACTTATCACAACCAAGTTAAGGTTTAGACTAAACAATCGAGTTATTCTATCAACAAACTCTATCGAGTCCTGTTGAGTGGTTAACTTTGTTGATTAACTAACTTAGTTGTCCCTCAAGGACTTAGCTGTGTATTAACTCGTAATAATTTTAAAAGGACTAAAATCTAAAAGTTGGTAAGGTTTATTCAACCCCCTCCCCTTCTAAACCTTACTTACACCTCTGGGTACCTACACAAGCTGCAGGCCAAGGCACCAGCCACCAGCAAGAAGAGCGACTGCCGAGAAGATAGGGAGCCAGCCCTCTTCCTCCTCCTCCTAGAGGAGTCCTCGCCTCCCCTTCTCCATTTGCCATAGGGCGCCGCCCGTCTTCCTCCCCCGGAGGGGCTCTTCCCGTTGTAGAAATTGTTTGTCCCGGGAAGCCCTCCAGGCTCTTTTGGATGAAGTTTCCCGGAATGCTTTAAGACATCAAACCGCAATGATGTGTAGGAGGACCACCTCGAGGCCCCGCTCACAAAGATCCCGCCGAGACAACCAGGAAGGATGAGAGGAAGGTCGTGGTGAGAATCAAAATCGTGAAGAGTTGCTACCCGTTGAACAATATCAAGATGTGCGGCTAGCCTAGCCAATTCGTGGCTACGACGTTGATGAAGAGGAGCCATTTGGCTCCGAGTGATCTTATTTGAACCTTTGCCACCAGAAATCAAGACCTCCAACCTCCCTGAGTATGATGGCAGAACATTTGGACAAGTTCTATGACAAGACCGACAAGCTCATGGAGGTTCATGCAAAAGAGTTCTCCATCAACAAAATGTTCCAAGACCATCGCTCACCTCTTTTCGTGAAGCAAAAAGAAGGAGAGACACTCCATGAGTTCATGAAGCGGTTCGTAGGAGCCATCAACGAAGTGGCCAACGTCCAACATGAGACATTGGTGGGGATACTGTAGCAGAATCTGTGCCAGGGGCGCCTGAAGGAATCTCTTGCTGGGAAGCATCCATCCAACATGGAGGAGCTCTTAAGCCGAGCAGGGAAACACATTCGTGTTGAGGAATCTACCAAACCTGAGGCCAACGTCAAACACAAGTCCCGACAAGAGGAGAAGAGTCAAGCGCATAAGGGCTCGTGGAAAGATAATGGACCCAACTACATACCTCTCAATGCTCTAATAGCGGAGGTGCTTGATAGCGCTCGAGAAGAAGGGGATCATTGATTGCCAACAACCATTGAGGAACAACCCATTGAAGGCACGTTCTTTATACTGCAGATATCATAGAGATCGGGGGCACACCACTGAAGACTGTTTTGTTTTGAAGAAGGAGATAGAGCGCCTAATCCAAAAGGGCCATCTCAAAGACTACATGGATAAGAGCAAGTTTCTTCGTGATCCTATGCCACATGAAGAAGAATATCCGCAAGACAAGCGTCGTTCGGATTGTAATAGGGAAGATAAGCGCGACAATCACATTGCTGGAGTCATCAATGTGATCTCCAAATGCCCAGAGGTGAAGGACGCTGGAGTGCCCTCTGGAAGTGTAGCAAATATAGAAGAGGACACGCCGAGGAAAACCCGTCCAAGAAGCCTCGAGGCCAAGGGCATTCCCATCACCTTTGGCACTCAAGACTACCTCCTAGAGACCCCAGTTCACTCGGATGCCATAGTCATATCTGTAACGCCCTGCTTTTTAAAAAGCATTTTTAGCGTTACTAATTTTAAAGAAAATGCGCATTAATTTTTTTAATTAAAATTCTTATCCTAATTATCTTTTGTATATCATAAATTTTAAGATGATAATATAGATATATTAGTGTTAGTTTGAGATGGCAGTAAACTCAACTTTTTGCCATCACTCCATTTTATGCCACTATCCCTATTCATGCACAATATTATCAATTTTAGCCAACTCAAAGTCCAATTATCTTGTTTTCATCAACCTTTTAAGGAAAACATTTCTATAGTTTTTCCTCATTCTCAAAAACATACGCATGCTTCTATAGTCCAAAAGAAAAACCTCTTGTTCTTCCATTCTTCTTAATTTTTCCTTCAAAAAAAAAATCATACCTTCATTCTCTAGAATTTGCCTACACGTCTCCAAGGAATGGAAAAAAATTAGCAAGTGGTTTTAGGAGGCTTGATCCGCCTAATATATATATTTAACACACCAAGAAGTTTTCTTTTCTATAAATATTTTTACTAGATATATTAGTTTGAATGTGTAATTGGAAGGGAGTGGTAGGCAAGTTGTTTAACAACAAAGAAGAAATAAAATTGATTTGTAATAAATATATCTCGCAATAGAACATGGGATCAAGCGCTTGTAGTATGAAAATTAAATGTGTCATGGAACACATAGTGAAATAAATAATTATTTTAATAATTTTTTTTACAAATAACATACTGAAACTTATATATGAGTATGTGAAAGTAATTTAGTCTATTATATTCAAATGATTATAGTTTATTTTGGTGTATTTGCAGAATTTTCATATATATATATATATGTGTGTGTGTGTATGTATTTAACAATATACTCATGCAATAGTAGTATATATATATATATATGTGTGTGTGTGTGTGTATGTGCTAGAAAATTAAATGTTGATTAAGTGATATGTTGTTTGAACATTTGAATTTACTAACTGTTCTAACAAAAAATTTAAATGGATTTGATGACAAATTATTTAGAATTAGAAATATATTTAAATTTAATTAATGATTAATTGTTTAAGTATTTAGGTGAGTAATTGTATCTTTAGTGATGTGTGTGTGTGTGAGTTATTGATTGATATGTATGTGTATACATGAGTACCGAGTTGTGTGTGTGTATGTGAGCGTGAGTTTTGTGTGTGTATATGTGTGTGATTGTGTGTGTCCGTGAAGGGATGTGTATGTGTTAGTTTGTGTCGTGTGTCCTATGGGTGTGTTTGTGTATGTAACTTAATATGTTAGTGTATGTGATTTGAGAGAGTCAAGAGACGGAAATGAGTCCTGGGGGGGGTCTAAAATTTGAGAATTTGATGAAGAATCGGATTTAATTGTAATTTTTGGGTTTATTTTTTTACTTTAATCCACTAAACTTTTATTTATGTATTATTTTCAAATCGAGTTTATGAACTTTCAATTTAGCCCCAAAACTTATATTTTTAGTTAACTTTTACCTATTAAAAGCCCTAGGCTATTTTATAAGTATAATTATTTTTAATTAGAAGTAACTACATAATCTTTAGTTTTAAATTATAAATTTATATTGTAGGTGACAACGAACCGTACAATGAAGGCTTCTACATTCGAGAAATTTGTGCACCTATATTAATTGTTGATTGAGGTAGGGATTTCTTATCACATTTTATGCGTATATTTCATTGTCCTTGTTAAATGCTTAAACTGTGTAATTATGTGAATTACACATTTTCAATGGTACTTAAATGATATGCATAATTATGTGAATTACATGCTTTTAATGTGCTAAATGATATGGTCAATTTTTATGAATGTTTTTCTTTACAATATATGTTATATATATTTATGCAATGGGAAAGGAGAAATTTTGGCCTCGTGCCACGGAAAAAGAAAAATATGACATTCATGCCAAGGGAAAGGAATTTTTGGTTTCGTGCCATGGGAAAGAAAAAATATTACAATCGTACACGAAAGGAAAATTTTTGGCCTTGTGCTACGGAAAGAAAAATGTGGCATTCGTGGTTCATGGGAAAGGTTATGTGCTATTTGGTTTATGCCAACGGAAATGTTATGTGTTATTCGGCTTATGCCAATGGAAAAAAGTTATATGTTAATTTATGTAATTGTGCATTTTTCGTATTTAGCTTGGACAATCTTTATCCCTACTGAGTATGTGATTACTCACCCCTAAATTTAAACTCTTTTCGATTATGTGACAGATGCGCAAAAGGTGGGAGAATACTTCAATTCTTAAGAAATATTATAGAGTATTTGCCTAAAATTAAAATTCCACTCAAAATACTTTGAAATAAAAAAATAGTACATCACAATTGTTCGAAATTTAAAACGAATTCATAGTTCTTGAAATTTAAATAATTAAAAGTGAAATCATCGGCTATTCCCCCACATATGCAACGCATCCGTCCATATGATCTGAAAACAATTTGAATTTAGGGGGGTGAAATCACATACTCAGTACGGATAAAGATTGTCCAAGCTAAATATGAAAAGTGCACAATTACATAAATTAACACATAACCTTTCCCATTTGCATAAGCCAAGTAACACATAACCTTTCCCATAGGCATGAATGCCAAATTTTTGGCCTCGTGCCATGGGAAAGGAAAATATGGCATTTGTGCATACATGAAAGGTTATGTGCTATCTGTCTTATGCCAATGGGAAGGTTATGTGTTAATTTATGTAATTGTGTACTTTTCGTATTTAGCTTGGACAATCCTTTATCCCTACTGAGTATGTAATTACTCACCACCTAAATTCAAATTTTTTCCGGATCATACGGATGGATGCATTGCGATGTGGGGGAATAGTCGATGATTGCACTTTTAATTATTTCAATTTCAAGAACTATGAACTCGTATTAAATTTTAAATAATTGTGATGTATTATTTTCTTTTAATTTATTTCAAATTATTTTGAGTGGATATTTAATTTTTGGCAAATACTCTATAATTATTTCTTAAGACTTAAAGTATTCTCATTATAATAAAAATGCTTTCACGATTTCTACTTTGATGTGTTGAATGGAGTTAAAGGACACAAATGGCCGGCGTGATTAATGGCCACCTATGGCCAGTGGTCAATGACCGGTTAGACACTCTCCTGAACAAACCCCATCTTTCCTGCTACCGCTTTGGATGAGAGGTGCCTCCTCACGAGGATCCTCATAAATAACCTCCTATGGCTAAGACCCGGAGGGAATGGCCTCACCCGCCAAGACCCGGGTTGGATGATCCTTTTTGGCTAAGACCCGGATGGAGAGGCCTCCTCATAAGAGATCCTAGTAACTTCCCTCCTCCCGCTAAAACCCGGTTGGGTGACCCCTTCCGGCTAAGATCTCGGATGGGAGGGACCTCCTCATAAGAGGTCATAGTAAATTACCTTCTCCAAATGCTAAGACCCTAGAGGGATGGCCTCACCCGACTAAGACCCGGTGGGATGACCCCTTCCTACTAAAACCGCAGATGGGAGGGGCCTCCTCACAAGGAGTTCCTAGTAAAAATTATTTTCCCTCAGCTAAGACCCCAGAAGAGGGCCTCCTCATAAGATTCCCAGTGAAATCTTCTCCACGATGAAAATATGCAAGGAAAAGAAGGTAAAAAAGCTAACCCATGTGGAGAATGTTTGTAAAAATAAAGCAATAAATTGGGAAAATCCACCATGGGCGCCCTTCTCTCAACTCCGGAAGGCGCCTAGGAACCTCAAGGGGGTGCCCTCCTTAGAACTCCGGAAGATCTCCCGTGGTATTAAAATATAATATAAAACCGTGGATTCCGCTAGAAGTTATGCATGTATGTTACAAGTAAAATATGACAAAGTGAGCTCATATGCGTAAGGTAAATCGAGAAAGCATCCGGCAATATCAAACATCTCAAGGGGAAGGGAAAGGAAAAATATCCACGTATATGGAGGAAATATCCTAAGTACAAAGCAAAACTTAAACATGTGGGCATGATGCAAAAATATCACTTGTCAAAAAGGAGGCGCGTCATCTCGTAGCAACAACGATCTTCGAAGCTCACTCCATCACCACCAACGTCGTCAAGAAGATCCACCAAAGCTTCAATCTCTCCTCTTCCTCATGTGAAACACTGCAGCAGATGTCGATCAACTCGCTAGAAGCCTTCTCACTCTGCTATAGAAGTGTCCGATGCTGGCGAACGACTCTGTTAAAGTAGACTAAAGACTCTTGCAACTACTCAGTGCGGTACTCCAGAGAAGCTCTGTAAGCCTCAATCGAGCGGGACCTCTTCTGATCTAACCTATGGGCGCCAGCTGAAGAACCAAGAAAGACCTCACCCGTCTTTGACTCGTGGTCAAGCTAGGACTTCGCCCACTCGAGCTCCTTCGCCAATTAGACATCTTGCCACCATGCCGCATCGCATCATCCGTCAAGGTCTTCACCTTATCCTAAAGATGGCGCTTCTCCTCCATGGTCATCTCACCGCTGATGAGTTGTTAAGTTGGAATTTTACCAACTTATTTGATATTTTAGAGTAGAATTTGGTTTTATTTTGGGTGTTTTTAGAGTTGTTAGAGTCCTATTTATTTCAATTAGAGTCGATGTAGAGTTAATACGAATTTGGTAGCCGAGAGATGAAGAAAACGGTGAAAACGGCTTGAAGAAAGAAGAAATCGCGTATAAAGAAGGAAAATCGCACTTTGGCCAGGACGGGCGGAGGCCAGCGCCGGCGACAGAGAGGCTGGACGGACGGAGGCGTGTGGGCGCGTGCACAGCGCTTAACGCCCGGGCCGCAGCGCCGGCGGAATGTTTTCACAGACGTTGATGGGCACCGCGCCCATGCGGCGCGCCACAACGCCCGTGCGATAAATGGTGATTGAGTTGGCGGCGCCTTGCAGCCTTTTGCGAAAATGGCAGAAATTGTTGGGCGCCGCAGCGCCCGGGGGCGGAAAAAACTATGTTCACCTACCCCCTTCTTGGACTTTTGTGTACTATAAATACCATCCTTGGGGCTTGAAATGAGGGCACCTTGGAACCCTTGGGAAGACAATAAAAACAGCTACAAGACAAGGAAGAAGAATTTGAGCATTTTGAGAAGAATTTGGAGAAGAAAGATTGGAGGCTTCTATCATCTAGAAATAGAGAAGATCCTCAACTCTTGTTCTTATTTGATTGATTTCTTCATATCTTGTAAGATGTATTGTTGTATTTTCATGGATTCATTTTCTTTAATCATGAGCTAAACACTATAATTCTAGAGGATTGATGTAATCTATGTTTGAACTTATGTTTTGAGATTGTGGTTTGTCAATCTAGATCTATCAATTTATTTGTGCTATTTGGATCTATTGCTTCTAAATTACTTGATCAATAATTTAGATTGTTTGGTATATTTGAATTGACACTTGAGAGAGGTAATTGAATACATGACCTTGGAATAGCATAACCTAGGATTTCATAGAATTGAGAGATTTGTGAATCCTTTGAAGTCATTTATCAAGATTCATAGATTTTATTGAGATTTTGATTGGTGATTTTTACAGAGATATTGATTTCCCAATTGAATCTAAAATCATTGGCACTTGAGAAAGGGAATGATTATTGTAGAAATCTTGACTTATAAATTGATAATTGATGATTGATAAACCATATTGACAACATAAGGGATAACTAGATTCATCATACCTCTAGAATTCATTTAATCATTTGGATAAACTCATTGATATTTTCATAGTCTTAATTTATTTTTAGTATTTTTAGTATAATCAACTCCATCAATTATTGAATTTCTAAATAAAGTTAGACTACTATAATATAGTACTTAGTTCCCCTGTGGATTCGACATCCTTACTTCTCTATATTAAAACTTGACACCGTAGACTTACGGTTAGAAAAATCTCTAACAAGTTTTTGGCGCCGTTTCTTTGGGGAATAATTCATCTTATTTGCGCTAATATTATTACTTAGTAGTTTTACTTTAATTTAGATTGGTTATTGTTACAATAGGGTCATTGTCATTTTTGTGTTTTCTTGTTGATGCGAAAAATAAAAGTGCTAATTTAATCTTATTTGATCCGAAATTGAAAGAACGCTTCGAAAGATTAGAGTCGCCAAGAATCGAATTCACAAAAATGGCAGAATTGGTGATGATGAAGACCGCATACCTATTGTTGCACCACCGGAAAGGGCCATTCGGGACTATTTTCGACCAACCACGAATCAAAACTATTCGGGTATTGTTCGCCAACCTATCAATGCGAATAATTTTGAATTGAAACCGCCCTAATAAACATGGTGCAACAAAATCAGTTTGGGGTAGTGCCATAGATGACCCGAATGCTCATTTGGCTAATTTTCTTGAGATATGTGATACTATCAAAATGAATGGGGTTCCCGATGAAGCTATTCGGTTGAGGTTATTTCCGTTTTCACTTCGTGATAAAGCTAGACATAAATGGCTTCAAACCTTTCCACCGAAAGTATCACTAGTTGGAACGATCTCACCGAAAAATTCATGGCAAAATTCTTTTCACCTAGTAAGACACTTCAACCTAAAAGTGAGATTGCTCAATTTCATCAACTTGACTTTGAACCACTCTACGAAGCTTGGGAGCGATTCAAAGAATTATTGAGGAGGTGTCCACAACACGTGCACGCAGATTGGCAAAAGGTTCAATATTTCTACAATGGTATGAATGGGCATTCAAGAACTATTATAGATGTTGCAAATGGAGGTACATTGATGGCTAAAACTCCAAGTGAAGCCATGCTTTTACTCAAAGAAATGGCTGCCAATAGTTATCAATGGCCTTCTCAAAAGAGCTACGCCAAGAAAAGTTCTTGGTGTTCTTGAACTTGATACTATGTCCGCATTGGCTTCTCAAATTTCCGCTTTGTCAAAGCAAATTGCTACTCTAAATTCGGGTGGAAAACAACAACCGTAAGCGATCATGGAGATAAGTCAAGAAATTGTGAATCCCGATACGAGCAAGCAAATTATGTGAACAATCGGGTTTCAACAATCGAGGGAATCAATTGCCGACGATTATCATCCGGGACTTCGCAATCATGAAAATTTCTCGTATAGCAATACGAGAAATGTGTTGCAACCACCTCCGGATATCGAGAATCAAGCAAGTACGAGTACAAATGTGGGAGAACAAAAGCCATCTTTGGAGGAATTACTTAGTTCATTCCTTGTAGAATCAAGAGCAAGGATGAACAAGGCCGATTCTAACATAGAAAATTTGGGTTCAAGGGTTACAACAATTGAAAGTCATCTCAAATCATTGGGGACACATGTGGGTCAATTGGCCACGCCTATTAATTCACAAAAAATTTGATACGTTCCCAAGTAACACCGAGGTGAACCCACGTGAGCATTGCAAGGCCATTAAGTTGAGAAGTGGAACGGAATATGATGAACCAAATATGCCTACTCACGCTACCAATGAACCGTAAACAAGCTCAAACACTCCACAATGAAGAGGGCATTAATAAGCAATCGAAAAAAGGCAAAATTGAGGTAAAACCAAGTTTCAATTCGATAATGTGTTACCAAATTCTCTTCCTTTTCCACGAGATTTCGTAAGAAAAAGTTGACGCTCAATTTTCCAAGTTTTTGGAAATATTCAAGAAAATTCACATCAACATCCCTTTTGCCGATGCACTTGAGCAAATGCCAAACTATGCAAAATTCATGAAGGATGTGATGTCTAGAAAGAGAAGGTTGGAGGCATATGAGACGGTCAATCTCACGAAGAGTGTAGCGCCATTTTGCAAAGAAAGCTACCACAAAATTAAGAGATCCTGGGAGTTTCACTATCCCTTGCACTATTGGTGATTCTTATTTTAATAAAGCTCTTTGTGATTTAGGTGCTAGCATTAATCTTATGCCGTTATCTGTTTTCAGGAAACTTGGCCTTGGAGAAATAACGCCATCCACCATCACATTGCAATTAGCCGATAGATCACTCACCTACCCAAGAGGAGTGATTGAAGATGTGTTGATCAAAGTAGATAAATTCATATTTCCTATGGACTTTGTGGTGTTGGATACGGAAGAAGATCATGAAATGCCATTGATTCTTGGAAGACCTATTCTAGCAGCGGACGAGCTCTAATTGACGTGCAACGAGGAGAGTTAACATTACGAGTAAATGATGATGAGGTACTATTTAACATTTATAAAGCAATGAAATTTCAAGAAGAACCTCACACATGTCATTTTATTGATACAATCGAACAATGTGATCAAACGGAAGTTATAAAACAAGATTTAAATGATCCGTTAGAACATTGTTTGATTAATTCAATAATGAAATGTGATGAGGAAGATAGTGATGATATTGATTTGCTTGAGTTTATTCTTTCTCTTGAGGCTAAAGAAATTGTAAAAGAAAAACAAAAGGAAACATTAGAAAATGCCAATATTGAAAATATTCCAAAGGTACTTTAGAACTAAAGGAACTTCCTAACATCTTCAATATGCATTTTTGGGAAAAGATAAAACTTACCCTAGAATTGTTTCTCGCTTCATTATCTTCATCCGAATTAGATAAGTTTTTGCGTGTGCTTCGTGAACATAAGTCGGCCTTGGGTTGGTATATTTCGATTTGAAAGGTATAAGTCCTTCCATTGTAATGCACAAAATTTTAATGGAAGAATCTTATAAACCATCTATTGAGCATCAAAGACGACTTAATCCCGCAATGAAAGAAGTTGTGAGAAATGAGGTTTTAAAGTGGCTAAAGGCATGTATTATTTATGCCATTTCGATAGTTCATGGGTGAGTCCTGACAGTTGTTCCTAAAAAGGAGGTATGACAATTGTGAAAAATGATAACAATGAATTAATTTCTACACAAACTCCACAGATGGCGAGTATGTATTGATTATAGGAAATTGAATAAAGCTACTCGTAAGGATCATTTTCCCTCCCCTTTATTGATCAAATGTTGGACAAAGGTTGGCGGTGTTACGAATATTATTGTTTTCTTGATGGCTATTTAGGATACAATCAAATCGCCATTGCCCCGAAGATCAAGAAAAGACTACTTTTACATGTCCATATGGTACTTTTGCATTTCGCAGATGCCATTTGATTATGTAATGCACCCGCTACTTTTCGTGAGGTGTATGATGGCGATTTTTCATGGTATGGTTGAGGAAATCATGGAGATTTTTATGGACGATTTTTCTCGCTTTTGGTACTTCTTTTGACCATTGTTTGCATAACTTATCTCCGGTTTTGCAACGTTGTGAGGAAACTAATCTTGTACTTAATCGGGAAAATGTCACTTTATGGTCAAAGAAGGGATTGTACTTGGGCATCGTATTTCTTGTACGAGTTTGGAAGTTGACAGGCGAAAGTTGTGGCTATTGAAAAGCTACCCCACCTTCAAATGTGAAAGGCATAAGAAGCTTCTTAGGGCATGCAGATTTTATAGGAGATTTATAAAAGATTTTTCAAAAATTGTTAAACCACTTTGTAATCTCCTTGAAAAAGATGCTATCTTTTGCTTTGATGAGTTGTGTTTGCAGGCATTTGAACAGATAAAAAAGGCACTCGTTTCAGCTCCAATCATGATAGTGCCGGATTGGACTCAACCATTTGAGCTTATGTGCGATGCAAGTGATTATGCAAAGGGGTGTCGTTCTTGGTCAAAGGCGAGATATAATTTTTAAAGCTATTTACTACGCAAAGTAGGACCATGGACAACGCCCAACAAAACTACACCACCACGTAAAAAGAAATGTTGGCGGTAGTTTTTGCATTTGATAAATTCCGAGCTTACTTGGTGGGTACAAAGGTGATTGTTTATACGGATCATGCGGCAATCCGATATCTCTTCTCCAAAAAGGATGCAAAACCTCGGTTAATTCGATGGATTTTGCTCTTGCAAGAATTTGATATTGAGATCGTGATAAAAAAGGAAGTGAAAATGTGGTTGCCGACCATCTATCCCACCTTGAGCAACCTCACGAGGTGCTTGAGAGTCCAATAAAAGAATCATTTCCCGATGAACAAATTATGCGTGCCGAGACATCATTACCTTGGTACGCAGATTTTGTTAATTACCTCATGGGAAAAGTTTTGCCATCGACTTGACTTCACACCAAAAAAAAATTCCTACATGATGTTAAGTCTTATTTGTGGGATGATCCGTTACTCTTCAAGAGATGCGCTGATTCTATCATTCGTCGTTGTGTTCTCAAGGAAGAAATTGGAGAGATTCTTCAACACCGTCATTCCTCATCTTATGGTGGACATTTCGGGCCAACCCGAACAGCTGCAAAGGTACTACAATCTGGTTTTTATTGGCCAACATTATTCAAAGATTGTTATGCTTTTGTAAAGACTTGTGATCGATGCCAAAGGGTTGGTAATATTTCACGGCGTCATGAGCTTCCTTTGACAAACGTAATGGAGGTGGAGTTGTTTGATGTATGGGGTATTGATTTTATGGGGCCATTTCCCGCGTCCCCCATGGAAATTTGTACATTTTGCTTGCGGTTGATTACGTCTCCAAGTGGGTTGAGGCGATTGCTACACCAACGAATGATGCTAAGGTAGTAATCAAATTCTTGCACAAGCATATTTTCACTCGGTTCGGTACACCTCGAGCTATTGTAAGTGATGAAGGTACGCATTTTTGTAATAAATTATTTAATAACCTTCTGGCTAAATTTGGTGTGCGTCATAAGATTGCGCTTGGTTACCATCCTCAATCCAATGGTCAAGCCGAAATTTCCAATCGTGAAGTGAAACAAATTCTTGAAAAAACGGTGAGTTTTAATCGAAAGGATTGGGCACAAAAGCTCGATGATGCTTTATGGGCTTATCGCACGGCTTATAAAACACCCATTGGTATGTCACCATATCGATTGGTGTTTGCAAAGCGTGCCATTTGCCTGTTGAACTTGAGCATCGAGCTTATTGGGCAATTAAGAAATTGAATTTTAACTTGAAAGAGGCCGGTGAAAAATGATTACTTCAATTAAACGAAATGGAAGAATTTCGTCAAGAAATCATATGAAAATGCCAAAATGTATAAAGAAAAAACAAAAAAATGGCATGATCAAATGATTATGCGACGTGAATTCTTACCCGCCAACAGTGTTATTGTTCAATTCTCGATTGAAACTCTTTCCAGGTAAACTCAAGTCGCGATGGTCCGACCATTTGTGGTTGAACGTGTATTTCCTTATGGTGCCGCTGAGTTAAGAGAACGATGGGAATTCGCCCCAAGTAAACGGACAACGATTGAAACATTATTTTGGGAACGAAGCAAGGAGGGTTTTAAATCTTCCACTTGGTGATGAAATTTCTTGAGTCCGAATAGTTGAGTCCGGCTAACGACTATAAATTTAGCGCTTCTTGGGAGGCAACCCAAGTGATTTTCGTGTGATCGAATTTTTTTGTTGTGATTTTATTTTCTTTTAATTTGGTGTGTATTTATTTGAATTTTGGTGTGATTTTTGTGTGAATTAATTTGTGTGTGATTTTAAATTTTTGATTAAATTGAAATTTTTAAATAATAAAAAAAATAGAAAATACGGGCGGGCGCTGCAGAAATACCTACTGGAGGCCAATGCGCCCGTGACAGCGCAGCGAAAGAAAAAATGGGCATGTGGGCGCTGCAGCGCCCGGTCTCTAGCGCTGCAGCGCCCGATCGACTGCTGGGCAAATTAAAAGGCTGTTTCAGCCTTAGTTTCTTTACAAACAAAACACACACACACGCCTATCTTACTTTCTTCTCCAAAAATCCCACCTAGCATTCACTTATACACCATTCAAGTGGGCAATTGAGCAACTTAATCATCAAATTCATCTTCTTCATCAATTGGGTAAGTGAGCTTCAATTGTACACCAATTTTCTTCAAATTTTCAAGCTTAGGTTAAAAATGTGGAATTTTCAATATCATTATAATTTCGAATTTCTTGATAAATTCTTGATAAATTGTGATGATATATGATTATATTGTGCTTGAATTGGTTGGTGTTGAAAAATGGGCATGAATTGAATTTCAAATTTGGTGTTCATCTCTTCTTTGCATATATGCCTACAAGGTGTTTGTTAAAATGCCTCAATGAAAAATATTACACATAGGCATTTGA
Organism: Rehmannia glutinosa; assembly: GCA_016081115.2. NCBI lineage: Eukaryota > Viridiplantae > Streptophyta > Magnoliopsida > Lamiales > Orobanchaceae > Rehmannia > Rehmannia glutinosa. The sequence goes on along the minus strand of JABTTQ020001070.1, from coordinate 80,516 downwards.
TTCTTGTCATCATTGTGTACTAAAGGTTATTTGATCATGAATTGATGACAAGGATGCATAATTCTTGAGTTGTTGCCAAATTCCTAACCCCTAACTCGACAGTGCGTTCTATGTGTATTTTGCTTGTGTTATTTTTCAGGTGATTTCCAGATCAATTACAATGCCAAGAACAAAGAATGCAAGCAAGGGCAAAAGCGTGGCAAGTACTTCCGAGGAGAATGTTGAAGATCGTTTTCTTCACTTGGACGCACAACAGTTGTATTATGACACATTATGCTCGAAGAGTATAACGGCGGAACGGGGATTACAACCGGGGCCGAATGATGGTGAACTTGCACAAATGATACATCAGAAGCAATGGAAAAAACTTTGTGCACAACCTAGACACCGCACCGAATATAGTCCGAGAGTTTTATGCGAATGCGAAGACCAAAAATGGCTATAACTCAGAGGTTTTCATACGTGGAGTAAACAAGGTATACACTCATACAAGAGCGATAAGAGAATATTATGGACTCCCGGAGGTGGATCACTCACCGTATGTCGAATTTATCTCGCAACCACCGAGTATGGAGGAGATTTGTAATACCTTATGTCGGCCTGGAACTGTGGTACGTCATATAAAAGTTGTGGGAGGTGCTACTGCTTTTCCGCACACGAGTCTTAGTCGATATGGGCGAGCTTGGTACCACTTCATTTGCAACAACTTGATACCAACCAAGCATGTCAAATGATGTAACTAAGAAACGAGCTCATCTTCTATATGCCATAGTTCTTGACATACAATTCGACCAAATGGTAATTATTGGAATGTCCCTTTATAACAAAATGCTACATCCCAAAACAGGGGACTAATTTTACCAAGTTTAATTTGTGGGTTATGTAAAAAGAGCGGTGTTAAGTGGGATAGCTCGAGCCGTGGAAAATCCTAAGGACCTATAGATTCGGCCGCTTCTTATGACGAGTGGGCGACGGTGTGCCTAATCCGGGGTGCGGGATATATTCTTGATCCCGAATTTGCTCTACCAGCTATTGAGCCTCGATACTCATGCCCAACCACGAATATCGATGCTCCATCCGATTCGGCAAGAAGACGTTCTTCGTTCTAGATGCTCACATCACAATAACAACCCTTCGTGACGCACTAGTTCGCGAAGTACGAGAATTGAGAAGGGCTTTTGTAGTTGAGCAATGCCACGAGCGGCACGAGAAGAATATGAGAATGAGCACAACCGAGTACTTGCCTCAGATATATAGCCGATTCACCCGCACCTCCGCTCCCAATACCACCACCACCGGTCCTATTGCTCATTTTTCACCACACGACTCGATGAGGAGTCCTAGGCGCCCGACTATCGGAAAGTTTTCTCACTCTCCATTGATGACAATGTTCAATTTAAGTTTGGGGGGTGTAATCAGATTTGTGTCTATCCGTGTCTATCTCGTGTCTATTTGTGTCTTTTGAGTCGTACGAGTCGTGTCAAAAAAAAAAAAAAAAAATCGTGTTGAGTCGAGTCGGGTATTTGTTGAACTATAGAACTACATGACTAAGTAGATTTGTTGATCACGAGTTGAACTCCACGAAAGCATGCTTTTAAGTGGTGATCTATATTTTGCTTCATTGATTTCATATTCATGCATAATTCTCGTTAACTTATTTGAAAATGATTAATGAAGTCGAGTGTTGCTTGTATGATCCCACCGGATTCTTAGAACTTGTTTGATCACTAATCGAGGCGAAATCCTAGGTGAAATAACATAAGAAATGATTTAGGCCATCTTTGAATAAAAGCTAGAGCCAAAATGACTACCTTTGTACGATACAATTTCACTAGTGTCCCCCTTTGAGCCTATTAAACCTGTTCTTTGGCAACCAATTTTTTTACCTTGAGCTTACATGTGAAAATCCTAATTACCCATCACTCATACACACAAAATGATTGAAGGTTGAGGAGGATGTGATAAGTAAGGTAGATGTTCATTCGCATGAAGTTGCCGAGAAAAAGAAATAATGAAACCCCATGTGTTAAAATATGCAAAAGATCAAGTTTGGGGTCTCGGAAAAAAAAAAATTTGTTGAAAATAGAGGCTCGTAAAGGAGAATAATTGAAAATTCAACAAAAGTGAAGGTAGCCATTTTGTTTGGCAATTGGTGATTTGAAGAGGTAATTGTGTGTTTGGGTGAGTTGAGCCACTTAATCCTAAATTTTCCTACCCGACCCTAAGCCACATTACAAGCTTCGGAAGTCCTATTGATCCATGTGTTATATTAGCCTACATTAGTGGAGATTAAAGGGAATAACAAGCCTATGGAATCCGGTAGTCATTATCTTGTGATACTTAGAAGTGGATCATCTTGATAACGTTTGATTGCGTAAATCAATTTGAATAATGTAAACGGAATTTTCATGAATATTCAACACTTTTGATCACAATGTTAAAATGCATGCTTGATTGATAGTGAAATGAGTTTTTAGACAAATTTTATTGGTTTATGGAGTTTTGTAGTTACTTGTGTTGTTGTATTGTTTGTCTTTCATTTTGGAGTTATAATTGTTTGAGGACAAACAATAGCTTAAGTTTGGGGGTATTTGTTAAGTTGGTATTTTACCAACTTATTTGATATTTTAGAGTAGAATTTGGTTTTATTTTGGGTGTTTTAGAGTCGTTAGAGACCTATTTATTTCAATTAGAGTCGATGTAGAGTCAATACGGATTTGGTAGCCGAGAGATGAAGAAAACGGTGAAAAACGGCTTGAAGAAAGAAGAAATCGCGTATAAAGAAGGAAAAATCGCACTTTGGCCAAGGACGGGCGGGCGCTGCAGCCAGAACGCCCGAGCCAGCAGCCCGCGACAGAGAGCGCCGGACGGACGGAGGCGTGTGGGCGCGCGCAGCTTAACGCCCAGCTGCAGCGCCCGGAATGTTTTCACAGACGTTGATGCGCGCGCCGCAGCTCGTGCGATAAATGGTGATTGAGTTGGCGGCGCCGCAGCGCCTTGCCGAAATGGCAGAAATTGTTGGCCGCAGCGCCCGGGGCGGAAAAAACTATGTTCACCTACCCCCTTCTTGGACTTTTGTGTACTATAAATACCATCCTTGGGGCTTGAAATGAGGGCATCTTGGAACCCTTGGGAAGACAATAAAAACAGCTACAAGACAAGGAAGAAGAATTTAAGCATTTTGAGAAGAATTTGGAGAAAAGATTGGAGGCTTCTATCATCTAGAAATAGAGAAGATCCTTCAACTCTTGTTCTTATTTTATTGATTTCTTCATATCTTATAAGATGTATTGTTGTATTTTCATGGATTCATTTTCTTTAATCATGAGCTAAACACTATAATTCTAGAGGATTGATGTAATCTATGTTTGAACTTATGTTTTGAGATTGTGGTTTGTCAATCTAGATCTATCAATTTATTTGTGCTATTTGGATCTATTGCTTCTAAATTACTTGATCAATAATTTAGATTGTTTGGTATATTTGAATTGACACTTGAGAGAGGTAATTGAATACATGACCTTGGAATAGCATAACCTAGATTTCATAGAATTGAGAGATTTGTGAATCCTTTGAAGTCATTTATCAAGATTCATAGCTTTTATTGAGATTTTGATTGGTGATTTTTATAGAGATATTGATTTCCCAATTGAATCTAAAATCATTGGCACTTGAGAAAGGGAATTGATTATTGTAGAAATCTTGACTTATAGATTCGGCCGCTTCTTATGACGAGTGGGCGGACGGTGTGCCTAATCCGAAGGGTGCGGGATATATTCTTGATCCCGAATTTGCTCTACCAGCTATTGAGCACGATACTCATGCCCAACCACGTAATATCGATGCTCCATCCGGGTTAAACAAGACGTTCGCTTCTAGATGCTCACATCACAATAACAACCCTTCGACGCACTAGTTCGCAAGCGAGAATTGAGAAGGGCTTTTGTAGGCCGAGCAATGCCACGAGCGGCACGAGAAGAATATGAGAATGAGCACAACCGAGTACTTGCCTGGATATATAGCCGTACACACCCGCAATTCCAGCTTCCCAATACCACCACCACCGGGTCCTATTGCTCATTTTTCACCACACGACTCGATGAGGAGTCCTAGGCGCCCGACTATCGTGAAAGTTTTCTCACTCTCCATTGATGACAATGTTCAATTTAAGTTTGGGGGTGTAATCAGATTTGTGTCTATCTCGTGTCTATCCGTGTCTATTTGTGTCTTTTGAGTCGTACGAGTCGTGTCAAAAAAAAAAAAAAAATCGTGTTGAGTCGAGTCGGGTAGTTTGTTGAACTATAGAACTACATGACTAAGTAGATTTGTTGATCACGAGTTGAACTCATCACGAAAGCATGCTTTTAAGTGGTGATCTATATTTTGCTTCATTGATTTCATATTCATGCATAATTCTCGTTAACTTATTTGAAAATGATTAATGAAGTCGAGTGTTGCTTGTATGATCCCACCGGATTCTAAACTTGTTTGATCACTAATTGAGGCGAAATCCTAGGTGAAATAACATAAGGAAATGATTTAGGCCATCTTTGAATAAAAGCTAGAGCCAAAATGACTACCTTTGTACGATACAATTTCACTAGTGTCCCCTTTGAGCCTATTAAACCTGTTCTTCTTTGGCAACCAATTTTTTTACCTTGAGCTTACATGTGAAAATCCTAATTACCCATCACTCATACACACAAAATGATTGAAGGTTGAGGAGGATGTGATAAGTAAGGTAGATGTTCATTCGCATGAAGTTGCCGAGAAAAAGAAATAATGAAACCCCATGTGTTAAAATATGCAAAAGATCAAGTTTGGGGGTCTCGGAAAAAAAAAAAATTTGTTGAAAATAGAGGCTCGTAAAGGGAGAATAATTGAAAATTCAACAAAAGTGAAGGTAGCCATTTTGTTTGGCAATTGGTGATTTGAAGAGGTAATTGTGTGTTTGGGTGAGTTGAGCCACTTAATCCTAAATTTTCCTACCCGACCCTAAGCCACATTACAAGCTTTGGAAGTCCTATTGATCCATGTGTTATATTAGCCTACATTAGTGGAGATTAGTGGGAATAACAAGCCTATGGAATCCTGGTAGTCATTATCTTGTGATACTTAGAAGTGGATCATCTTGATAACGTTTGATTGCGTAAATCAATTTGAATAATGTAAACGGAATTTTCATGAATATTCAACACTTTTGATCACAATGTTAAAATGCATGCTTGATTGATAGTGAAATGAGTTTTTAGACAAATTTTATTGGTTTATGGAGTTTTGTAGTTGCTTGTGTTGTTGCATTGTTTGTCTTTCATTTTGGAGTTATAATTGTTTGAGGACAAACAATAGCTTAATTTTGGGGGTATTCGTTAAGTTGGTATTTTACCAACTTATTTGATATTTTAGAGTAGAATTTGGTTTTATTTTGGGTGTTTTAGAGTCGTTAGAGACCTATTTATTTCAATTAGAGTCGATGTAGAGTCAATACGGTTTGGTAGCCGAGAGATGAAGAAAACGGTGAAAAACGGCTTGAAGAAAGAAGAAATCGCGTATAAAGAAGGAAAAATCGCACTTTGGCCAGGACGGGCGGGCGGCTGCAGCGCCGGCCTGGCCACCCAGCGCCATGACAGAGAGCGCCGGACGGACGGAGGCGTGTGGGCGCCGCAAGGCCGCCCGCCCGGCCTGCAGCGCCGGCGGAATGTTTTCGCAGACACGTTGATAGCCGCCGCAGCTTCCCGTGCGATAAATGGTGATTGAGTTGGCGGCGCCGCAGCGCCCTTGCCGAAATGGCAGAAATTGTTGGGCGCCGCAGTAGCCCGGCGGAAAAAAACTATGTTCACCTACCCCCTTCTTGGACTTTTGTGTACTATAAATACCATCATTGGGGCTTGAAATGAGGGCATCTTGGAACCCTTGGGAGAACAATAAAAACAGCTACAAGACAAGGAAGAAGAATTTAAGCATTTTGAGAAGAATTTGGAGAAGAAGATTGGAGGCTTCTATCATCTAGAAATAGAGAAGATCCTTCAACTCTTGTTCTTATTTTATTGATTTCTTCATATCTTATAAGATGTATTGTTGTATTTTCATGGATTCATTTTCTTTAATCATGAGCTAAACACTATAATTCTAGAGGATTAATGTAATCTATGTTTGAACTTATGTTTTGAGATTGTGGTTTGTCAATTTAGATCTATCAATTTATTTGTGCTATTTGGATCTATTGCTTCTAAATTACTTGATCAATAATTTAGATTGTTTGGTATATTTGAATTGACACTTGAGAGAGGTAATTGAATACATGACCTTGGAATAGCATAACCTAGGATTTCATAGAATTGAGAGATTTGTGAATCCTTTGAAGTCATTTATCAAGATTCATAGCTTTTATTGAGATTTTGATTGGTGATTTTTATAGAGATATTGATTTCCCAATTGAATCTAAAATCATTGGCACTTGAGAAAGGGAATTGATTATTGTAGAAATCTTGACTTATAAATTGATAATTGATGATTGATAAACCATATTGACAACATAAGGGATAACTAGATTCATCATACCTCTAGAATTCATTTAATCATTTGATAAACTCATTGATATTTTCATAGTCTTAATTTATTTTTAGTATTTTTAGTATAATCAACTCCACCAATTATTGAATTTCTAAATAAAGTTAGACTACTATAATATAGTACTTAGCGATAATTTGATAATTATTCCTGTGGATTCGACAACCTCACTTCTCTATATTAAAACGTGACACCGTAGACTTGCGGTTAGAAAAATCTCTAACATGAGTCGAAGTCGTATTAAAGAGACAAGAGCATGAATAGTGGAATTGTGAAGAATCGTAGAAGATTACCCAAGGTCCCCGCTAAGGTGAGTCTCAATATCCTTGAAGGAAAAAACCCAAGGCGCGATCGTCATCAAACAATATAGCTCCTCGGTATGGGAATAGCTAATGCCGGAAGCGAGAAGAAAGAGAGCTCATGGACCAACATACTAAGAGGCGGCGACATCGGGCTCCATCTCGCCTCTTCCCTCACCCGAAGGGTCTCCGAGGACGAGGAGCTGGAGCAACATCGCAGCGTGAACTGAGAACACCGATCACCCTCCCGGCGAGGAGGCACTCAACACTCTCATAAAGAAGGGTGTCTAACATCATCCTGTGTGGAAAGGCGCGACCTATCACTATGGGGTGGTACAATCAAGCTCCCCCGCACAGACTTCCCCTTGGACTTTTCCTTCTTTTTAAAGGCCATCAACTCTACAATATTGTAGCTCACTTACACCTGAAAAGAAAGTAGAAGCAACATCGAAAAGGAAACAATTAGAATATACAAGTAAAGTGGGAACGACATGAAGAAATAAGACAAGGCATGATACCCAAGTGCTCTTTAACATTCAAGATATTTTTAAATAAGCCCCGAGGCTTATAAGCTCTCCATCTCTCTTCGAGAAGCGGTAGTGCCTCGAAACCATAACCTCGAAACCCACTAATGAGGAAGCTCCCAACCATTATCTCTCACGTAGAAGAAATTCTCCTTCCACAACCTACCAGGAGAAGAAAATCAGTCCCGAAATGCACTAAGACTGTGAGAAGAACTTGAAGAAGGTGTCACCCTGAGACGTACAGACGTAAAACATGGATTGGAACACATCTACGGTCAAATTAAATCCAACTTCCGCATGACATGCTAATATCCTTGTATACATGCATATGCCTGGGAATCAACTCACCAACGCATGCTCCTGGGCCACAGCACTAAGGATTGAGAGAGGAAGGCATCTCGGAGGAAGAACGAAGCCGACCGAGAAGTCAGAGAGATATACCATGATGAAGCCCTCATGAGGATGAGTTAGCTTGTCATCTGGACCCGGGGCCAACATCACGAAAGACGAAGGAAACTCAAGCCACTCACGCATCCTCCAAAGACAAGCATAAGTCACTCGGCTAGCCAACTCTCCCGAGACAAACCGCTCGACTCCCGGAATAGGCTATCTTTGATATTTGGTGGGGCAAACCTCTTCGGGACTATCACTTTTAGACTCCTCCTTAGAAGACCCATCACTTGAGCTCGAATTCAGTTCAAGCTCAACCTCCCCATCATCAAAATACAAGTCCGAAGCAAGGGAACAAATATCAAACTTCATAGAAAGAGTGGACATAGAACAAAGCGTAACACCTCGACCTCCCAAATGAATGGAAGAAGTAACGGAATCTAGAGCGTGACTCAAAACATACGAAAACCTGGGAGAAGATCGAGGAAAACGGGAAGAAAAATGGATCGGAGGGCTTGGAGCGCCCCCTGGGGACGCGCTCTTATGGCCACCCGGGAAGGGCGCCAAGGGGGAGCCCTTCTCCGCCTCGGGGAGGCACCCCGGGGCGCCCTCTACGAGTATCACCTCCTTCTCCACGCAATGCAATTCACCTCTGCATCAACTCTCAACTCAAGCTTCACCTCAACTTTTACCTCAAGTCTCTCTTCACTCTACACTTACAAGAAATTTACTAAGTCTTTTACAAAGCAAATAATTTCAAACGTTGGGAGGTAGATAGAGCGAGTTTACGTTTGCAAGACATAATCACAAGCCTCCACTCCAAAAGTGTCCTTATGCAAAAAGTGGTCAAAGATTCTCCAAAGGCAAGACAACATATACTATAAGCCCAACTTGATATTTTCAACACTGGTATAGCTCCCACACTGCTTCATCCCTCCACAGCACCGAAGCTGATGGGCTTATGTTGGGCACAAAAACAATATTTGATAATTTAATTAAATATAATTTATTTTATATTTTTGTTTATTTAATATTAATTTCTCAACGAGCTCTTGATAATTAAATCAGCCCAAAGGAGAGTGGGTTTGGTCCAAGAGGTCTTTTTCTCCTATGTGGACTAGCCCATAGGCCAATTTCTCCTATGGCCCATGGGCCCATGTCTCAGTATAAAAAGGTCTCTCCTATTCACTGTAAGTAATTAACTCGTAATTAATTATTCTTCTACGCATTCAAGATTCGCTTATTGTCTTAATTCCCTCTCGTTCACCGTCTTTGAATTGTGCATCGGAGGGGCCTCTCCTGGAAAAGGAGAAGAGGGGAAGATTTCCCCGGGAAGAGGACAATCATGAAGACTTCCTCTCGGGAAGAGGATGTTGGTCAACTAAGTTAACTTGGGTGATCCGCAAGAAAAAGCGACATCATGTACTTTTATTGGAAATCGGATAGTGGTCCAAAGGTCTCGGGTGTAATTCTTATCATCCGTCCCTTCCGATGATTTTTACTAAAAAAAGAGAGTACATTTATTAAACTAAAGATGATTTTATTGAAAGAGTCATTTTATGCATCGAAAAATGGTTAAAAATATCATAAGTTGGCATAGACAAATAATTATTGGTAGCACATTAGTGTGTAATTAATCTCATACCTTTCAACTATCCCCTAGAGCTTTAATTTCCTCTTTTTAAACATTATGACTTAGTAGTAAAATATCAATTGGTCTTACAGAGGGGAATCGGATAGTGGTCCAATGGACTTAACATGTTGCGTCTTTATTCTTGCTTTTGTCCATAATTCAATATTTGGGTTATGGACACAATTACCCAATATATCGGAAAAAGATCAAATTTTTATGCTCACGGGATTTTTCCTAACTTTTTTTACGCTCTCGCCTTTTTTGGTCATTTTTGCGCTCTTGCCGAATTTTTCGAGATTTTATTTAATTGTTGTTTAAAGGTTGTTTTCGACACTTAGAACATGTTTTATATAACAATATTTCAGTGAAAAAATAATTTATCTCCCATTAAGGGTCACACCCCAGACGGGACGCGACGACGATCAACAACTTAAACAGAAATAAACCAACAATCTAAACAATAATAACAAGATCCCAATGAAACAACGTCTAAAGCAAATGAAATAAACTACAAGTACCAAGACAAATTACAAATCAATGAAATATTCGAGTTATAGCTTACGATGCAGAACTAAGAAATAAAGTACACATCACATCACAAGCTTAAGTGTCAAAGGGTCCTACGCCCTTAAGTTACAGTCCAAAATGGAAAGTGAAATAGAAGAAAGTCAAACATCAGCAAAAGTAAAAGAAACAAGTCCGACAAAATCAATAACAGGAAGCAATTCCATTAGGCAGAGCACGGGAAATCAATCTGTGGCAGGTTCGGCATCATCAACGTACTCCTTATCTAGTCACATTTAGAAAACGAGGGGATGAGACAAAAATCTCATGAATGGAGTGATCGTGTGCAAGTGTGGGGATATATATAGTTAATGCAAGGAAACTGTTGTATGAAAATGCGTGAGTTATGATGCGTGATTTCACACACAGTTCACAAGCATCGTGATATAAATATTTAAATAATATACTTATACAGTTTGAAAAGAGTTCATGATCATACAGACACTATGTGATACAAGCAAGACAGGTAGGATTGCGTGCGGAATATAACGCCAATCCATGATAGACAAGTAGTGGTTGCGTGCGGTTTGTAGCGCCAACCAATGTAATACAAGTAGCGGTTGCATACGGATTTGTAGCACCAACCATACGGGTCCGATTAACTCGAGAATCATGTGGATCAAACAACGATTCCTCCATTCTTCCTTGTAACTCCCGAGCAAGATGGTCCAAGACCACACCTTATCGCTCCATAGGCAAAGACAAATCCACAAGAGAGCTAGCTAGGCCCTGGATTGTCATAATCATGATTATACCTCAAGTACTACGACCCACTTTCCTTGGACAAACTCACACTCGATTGGGGATTAGGGCGATGGGGCCGGAGAGTGGAATAGCGAAATGAGCTGCCTTCCATCCCCAACGTATCCATTCCGATCCGTGAGCTTGACACACCAAGTTGATTTCAGCAGAAAATAATTACAAGTACAGGATGTCAACCAGGCAATGAGTATATTGATTCAGTTCGGGGAAAAGTTTTGAAATCGCGTGTGGTAATTATTGGCATTGGTGGAGTAATTTGGATGAAGATAATTATCGAAAGGATAAGTAATCTTCGATGTTTTGAAGAATTCGGTGGGACTTAAGTCCCGTTATAGATCGAACGGCAAGACGAGGAAGTCAAGTCGCCTGCGATCACGCATTAGTCGGTCAAGATGATCCGATAAGTCAAGGGTTTTAAAAAATAAAATATTTTAAATAATTATTACAAGTCAGAGGATCCAGGGTTGTTCTTAAAAGAAAATAATTTCAGTTAGGTCCTTGTTAAAAAAATTACAATTAGCCCCGTTTTGTAAAAAAAAAACCAATACTTTTGGGGTTAAAAATTGAATAAATAAATGTCCCGACCTTGAAAATTAATAAGATCAGTTCCTAAATTCTCATAATTTCTCATATATTCAGGTTTTTAAAGTTTTGAGATCGAGTTTTTATAAAATTCTTATATTGGCCCTAAATTTGTTAAAATTGTCATTTCGGCCCTAAGTTTAAAATAATTGGATCTCACAAACCGGAAGGGCTTATTATGTGATTCCAGTTGTAAAATGTCACACTAAGGTCAGTGGGATATTGGGACAAAAACAGTTTTAAAAATAAATACGTATAGGTCCCTTAACTTTTAAAAATCTCATTTTTGTCCTATTTTAAAATAATTGCCTTTAAGGCTTTTAGAGTCCAATTGTTATGAAATTTGAACCTTGGGTTTAAAATATCATAAATTTATATTTAAATTAGTATTTCCAGGTACATGGACTGCATAAGTCCTGGAAATTTTATTTGGGTCCTCAAGTTTAATCTTTTACAATTTGGTCCCTCAATTTTATAAAATTACTTTCCAAGCCCTAAACACTTGGATTTTCGGAATACTCTTAAAATGTGTTATTTCCAGTCCCTTAAGAGTTAAAATTTTAAATTTTAAAATAGGGCCTGGTACAGTTTCGGAAATTGCAATTTAACCCTTAAACTTCTAAAATTTTATAATATAGTCCTTGGGCTTTTAAGGGTTGATTTTATTTATCTCAAAACTCTTAAAACTTTATTAAAATGTCCAAATCATTTTTGAACCTGAGTACAGTCCCAAAATTTGAAAATTATAGAGGGGTCCCTTAAGTTTTATTTTCTTCCAATTAAGTCCACCAATTTGCCATTTTTGCATTTTAAGTCCAAAATTCAAATTTAATAAATTATGCTCGACTTGTTCAGGTTATAAGTCATATCAAACATGGATTTCAAGTATCATAAACATGCATGTCCATTTCATACAATAATTCATCAAATACAACATTAAAATGTACATGCATGTATCTAAATTTCAATAATTAGCATTTTTTAGCAACACTTGAGAAATTTCACAATTTGATACATGAAATCAACATGCAATACATAATATATATATATATATATATATATATCTCAAGTGATCAAGAATAAAATACTACATCCATTTAAGGAAAAACACCTAGGAGTTGAAAGGATTTTTCAACCCACCTTAAAATTGGATAGTTGTGAAATAAAAGGATAAATTTCACAACTTTGATTGAAACACTTAGGTCAGCCCATAAGTCAAGAAATATCAAAAATTAAGAGTTAGAAAAATGAGGTTAAATTTATGAAGAAGAAGAAAGAGGTGAAGAAGAAGAAACAGGTGAAGAAATTGGTACAAACTACACTTACCTTGTGTAGTAGGTAAAATGTGACTAGTAATGGCTTCAAAATAAAAGATGTTGGTCACCCTTAAGTGCAACTCTCAAGGTTAGCCCCTAAAACTCCAAAAATGAAAATGGAGTATTAAAATTTGGAAAATAGAAGGAGAAGGAGAAAAATGTACTAAAAATCCCCATTCTTACCTTATAGTCCAATTCTTCACAAATTCTTCAAAGTCTTGCTAAGGTGATCACAATGCTTGTATGTCTCCAAGTAGTCTTCTAAGTATACCTCAAAATCACAATTCAAACTTAAATTAGAAGGTGAAAGAGATGAGCTAGGTGATATCAAAAATGGATTAAAAAAAGAAAATTTTCTTACATTTGGAGTAGTAAAGTTCGAATTTTGTTAGGAGATAGGAGAAGAATTCTTGTATTTTTGTTAAGTGTTGGAAGAAGAAAGTTAGAGAGAAGTTGGAGAAAACTTAGAGAGAAGGAGGAGGATTTGCTTGAAGATAGAAAGGTGTTGGTGAATTTTTGATGAATTGTTTTTTGTGTAATAGGCCAAATGGTCGTGTACAATGTGTGAGGGAGAGGAGATAAATTTTTTTTTTTTTTTTTTTTGAAGTCTTGTGCTTGGTCTCTTGCATGGAGACAATTAGACTAGTCAAAGTATGGGCAAAGAATGAGTTTGAATGGAATATTGAGAGGAATGAGGGGAATGTTGGAGATAATGGGGAATGTTGGGAGATTTAATGATATAAAATTGAGGTTTAAGATAATGTGTATAAGGTTTGTATTAATGGTGTAATTATACACAAGATGAATAACATAAGGTGTATGTGTACAAGAGTTGGGTGATATTTCTACTCCAAAATACACCATGTGGCCGTCCACCCCTATGTCTAAATGTGGTATCCATATTTTTTTTTGTCCCAAAATTGATGATAATAGATGAATAATATCAATCTCCAAAATAAATAGCGATTACCTTGATCACTTATAAGTCTCATGATTACTTATTCTAAATCAAATTCTTGATTCTATAAGATATAAGTCTCCAAAATAAATAGTATCTTAAATTTCTAAGTTGACTAATAAATGCACAATTAATAATAATGATCAATCAAGTGATCATTAATGTAAAACAAAATTAATAAATGATCATTATCACAAGTAATAAATAAAATAAAATTAAATGCGAAATATATTTATTATTAATATTTACCCGTCAAAGTGACGCGGTAAAATAGTCAAAATAGTACACAGACGATAAGTGAAATAAATACACGCTCGAATAAAAATCAAGGGATTCACATCCTCCCCTCCTTAAAAGAATTTGGTCTCCAAATTCTCTTCAGAATAGCTCTGGATATTGATTCCTCATGTCTTCTTCCATTTCTCATGTTGCGTCTTCATCTCGGTTATGGTTTTGTCACACCACTTTAAACATCGAATCTCTCTCTTTACGCAGTGACGATTCGCCGCTCAATAATCCGGATCGGCTTCTCGGTGTAGGACAAATTCTCCATCGGAGGAGGAGTATCATGAGCGATGATATGCTCGGGATCTGGTCGATACTTCTTCAATCTCGAGACGTGGAATACGTCGTGCATTCCTGCATATTGTGCTGGTAACTCGAGTCGGTAGGCTAACTTCCCGATCCCCTGCAAAATCTTGTAAGGTCCAACATATCTCGACTAACTTGCCTCCTTTCTTCGGATTGATCAATCCTTTCCGTGGCGAGAGTTTGAGAAATACTTCATCTCGACTTCAAATTCCAAATCCTTTCTCCTCTTGTCCGCGTAACTCTTTTTCGTGGCTCGAGCCGTGCAGATCCGCGCTCTTTGATCAATTTGGCCTTCTCCATGGCCTCCCGAACTATGTTAACCTTTGGAGTTGAGGGAGGCTTTCGTTTTTCTTTTAGAGTCCATTGGTCATCAATCTCTCAATGTAGTGGGATCTACACTTTTGCCCATATAGTGCCTCGTAGGGTGCCATCCCAATCATGACCTGATAGCTATTATTATAGGCGAACTCGGCCAATGGTAAGTGCGAATCCCAACTTCCTTGGAAGTCCAATGTGCAGGCTCGTAGCATGTCTTCCAGGATTTGAATCGTTCGCTCGTAGTCCATCAGTTTGTGGGTGTCTTCTTTGTCTTTGAAACTTAGTGAGGTACTCCAACTCCTCGTGCAAGCACTTCCAAAATCTGGAGACAAACCTCGGGTATCTGTCTGATACTATGTCGACTAGTACTCTATGCATTCGAATGATCTCTCAGATATAAGTCTGTGCGAGTTTCTGCAAGCTATCAGTCTTCTTGATGTGTAAGAAGTGTGCATATTTTGTAAGTCGATCTACAACTACCCATATAGCATCATAGCCTCATCTGTTCCTTGGTAGTTCCGTCACGAAGTCCATCATTATGTGTTCGCATTTCCACTGGGAATCCTCAACGGCCGCAGAAACCGGATGGTCGTTTGTGTTCTCGCTTTTATTCGTTGACAAGTCAAACATCTCGCAACGAACTCCGCTACTTGGTTCTTCATGTTTACCCACCAATAGTTCTGTTTCAAGTCTTTATACATCGTGTTTCCTCCAGGATGTATAGTGTAGTTTGAGCGGTGTGCCTCTGCTAGAATTCTATTCCTCATTTGCTCGTCATTTGGTACACAAACTCGATTTTGGAATCTAATAATCCCATCTTCGGGTATCGAGAATTCTGGTCTCTCTCCTTTAAGCATCTTCTCTCGCAACTTCTGAAAATGTACATCTGTCTCTTGTGCTGCCTTGATCTCGTTCAGCAGATCGGGTTTAACCGAAATGTTAGCACAGGAAATCTGAGTATTGGTTTTCGTCGGATTCCAAATGCTCAGTTCTTCTAATGATTTCCACTCTCGAATCATTAGTCTGGCTAAACTCGCTTTTCTGCTCAAGGTGTCAGCTACTACGTTAGCTTTCCGGGGACGGTATTGAATATCAAAGTGATAGTCTTCAATTAACTCCATCCATCTTCGTTGCCTCAAATTGAGATCTTTCTGAGAGAACAGATACTTAAGGCTCTTGTGATCTGTGAAAACCATGAACGTGGCTCCGTAGAGATAGTGCCTCCATTTCTTTAATGCGAATACTATCGCTGCCAATTCCAAGTCATGCGTCAGGTAATTGGCCTCATACGGTTTGAGCTTTCGTGATGCATAAGCAATGACATTTCCTTCCTGCATGAGCCTTGCTCCTAGTCCTTCCTTTGATGCATCACTATAAACGACAAAGCCTTATGTTCCCTTCGGAAGGGCTAAGACTGGAGCTGTAGTAAGTCGTTTCTTAAGTTCTTGTAAACTAGCCTCGCACTAGTCGTTCAACTCGAACTTAACTTGCTTCTGGGTTAGTCGAGTGAGTGGTCCAGCTATCTTGGAGAAATCCTTGATAAATCTTCGGTAATATCCAGCCAATCCTAAGAAACTCCTGATCTCTGTTACTGACTCGGGTTGTTTCCATTCAATCAGTGTTTGTACCTTCGAAGGATCCACTGGGATCCTATTTCCGGATATTATGTATCCCAAGAATGCGACTTCGCTGAGCCAAAATTCACACTTGCTGAACTTGGCATACATCTTATGCTCTGTAGTGTCTCTAAAATGATTTTCAGATGACGTTCGTGCTCTTCTCTAGACTTAGAGTACACGAGTATGTCATCAATGAATATCACTACAAACTGATCCAAATAGGGTCAAAAGACTCGATGCATCAGATCCATAAATGCTGCAGGCGCGTTCGTCAGACCCAAAATCGTTACTACAAACTCGTAGTGTCCATATCTGGTCTGGAATGCGGGTTTAGAAATGTCTTCTTCATGGATCTTCAGTTTGTAATATCCTTGTTGCAAATCAAACTTAGAGTATACCGTCGCTCCTTGAAGTTGATCGAACAGTTCATCTATTCTCGGGAGGGGATATTTGTTCTTGATGGTCACGCTATTAAGACCGCGATAATTTATACACAAGCTTAATGTGCCATCCTTATTCTTGACAAACAAGTACGATCGCCTTTCTTGTTTCCATTCTGAAATGATTGGGGAAATCTTAACTCGTGCCCTTCCCGAAATTTCCACTTTGGGCTTTCCGGGTTCGCATAGTTTGATGGACTTGCGATGGAAGTCCATCTCGTGCATGGTGTGTAGATAACCAGTTCATTCCCGATCACATCGTATTCGATATAGGTAATAAGATCGGATCAAGGAAATTTATCTTATCAATCTTAACTTCGCATGCATTATAGATAATATTCATTATCGGCTTGCGCTATAGGAGTTGATACTTCTAGGCATATAGGCATATGTTCTATGCATGCATGCAACTTGTGTACAAAATGCGGTGCGATAAATGAATGCGATGATCCAGGGTCAAACAAGATTTTTTAGCATAGTGGTCGATACTATAAGCATACCTTCCACCACATTTTTGACCTCCGGTGCCTCATGCCCGGCTAGTGCAAATGCTCAAGCGGGCATCCTTGCCCAATTTCCCCGACCATTTCCCGACTCGGGGTCGCGCCGGTTTGTTCCTATTTACGTTTCCGGCAATCCTTCGATTGGTGCCGATCACGCCATAACGCAAACATCTCCTTGTTTGCGCCAACGATAATTGGCGGTGTGTCCCGGTTTTTGGCAATGTGTGCATATTTGTCCCGACTTTCCTTGAACCGGTCCTTTTCCATTATCCGCTTACGCAACCCGTCCCCTTCAAACTTGGCAGTCGCTTAGATGGTTGTCCTACAAAATGCTTTTTTAGACTATTCGTTGGCCAATTCTGCTAGATCTGTCCAATGCGGTTCGATCCCGAATGCGAGAGCCTTCACTTCATCATGGGCCGAGTAGGTGGCAAGCTCAACGATCAAAAGTTGTTTCTAAAGTTCCGATTTGATCCCTGGTGAACTTGTACATCTTGTCCTCATCGATCGATTGTCCCCATATCGTATTTGGATAATCGATGGAATTCGGACTCATATTGGGCTACTTGACATGTTTCCCTGTCGCAATCTATGGAATTCATCCCGGCGTGCCTCCTTTTCTAGCTACCCCGTCATGATCCCACTTCCTCTCAACGGCCCTCCACCAATCCCTAGCAACCCGATTCCAAATCGAAATACGACGAGTGCACCTTCTCGCTCATCCGAGTATTGAAGAGCATTAAAGATGTTCTCCAATTTCTCAACCTGTCTTTCAAATCATCCGCTCTCCTAAGAAAGCAAGTGGGTCGAACCATAAGAAATGCTTTAAGATGCGATCATTCGCCCCTCGAGCGGTTCGGGAAATGCTTATTAAGCTCTCCGCTTGTTGCCTCATGAAAACTAGGATTTGTTACGGCCCGCGCAATGGATTGTCTCCTGCAGCTAGTGGAGGAGGTGGTGGTAATTCTGGGGAAGGTACCCGTTCCCTGGGTACATCGTCGTTCATGCGGGGAACTCAGCGGGGTCTTCCGCGTCTTCGCCGTTCTGCCATTCTGTATCTTGAAGTGTTAGTTACAATCGATAATAAATGATTCCTTGCGTAAAACAAGCCAGAACATAACGAAAGTAATGGTCAAAGTGATAGAATTAATATGAAATAGAATTAATAAATAATCATGATCACAAGTAATAAATAAAATAAAATTAAATGTGATATATTTATTATTAATATTTAGCCGTCAAAGTGACGCGGTAAAATAGTCAAAATAGTACATAGACGATAATTGAAATAAATACACGCTCGAATAAAAATCGAGGGCTTCACATTAAGTAATCAATTTTATACTAGAAATCTTAACAATTAAGAAATATAAACATAAAATTACACATATTGAAAAAAATACATTTAAAATAATATAGAAACAACACATGAATAGAAAAATACAATTCAAATTTTTGTTCCAATGCACTAAAAATGTCGAAAGCTTGGGAACAACCAAAAAACAACAGAACAACATTGAAAACTATATGGAAACAAAACCTACAAATAATATAAACAATATAACAAACACCACACAAACAAAAAGAGCTTAAAAATAAGTAAAAATTGCATTGAAACATCGAAAACTACATGGAAACAATAAAAGACACCGTTAACAACAATAAAAATAGTATAGAAACAACCTAGAAACAATATAAACAATATAAAAAAGCACCACCTCAATAAAAAGAGCTTAAAAATAGGTAAAAACTACATTGAGATATTGAAAACTACATGGAAATAACAAAGAAACATCCGGACTACATTAAAACAATATAGAAAACTATCTAGAAACAAGAGAAACAATATATGAAACGACAACATGGACATAAAAGAGAATAAAAATAGATAAAAATTGTATTGAAACATCGAAACAACATAGATACAACCAAAAAAATGAATATAACAATATTGAAATAACAAAATTAACATATAAGCAACTTGTGAACAAAAAATCGAAAAAAGCTTAAAAATGACCAACAAATATGCAAAGAGAGCCTAAAAAGTCAAAACGTTAACCGAAAGGGTACAAACGTCGCTTGAGCATAAAAAATATTTTTCTCCCAAAAAGTTGGTATATCCGACAATTTCTCTTAATATTTCCTATTTATTTAGGTAATTGGGCCTATTATAACCCGCCAATAACTAATAAAGAATAATAATAATAATAATAATAATAATAATAATAATAATAATGGAAAAATAAAACCCTTTATATGAAAACAAAACTAATAATATCGATAATATTAAAATCTATATAACATATAAAATATTATATATATTTGTATGTTTAATAGTGTGATTTAATATGCATATGTTTATACATGTAAACAAAAACAAATGTGTCACATGCACCCCCACACATGCATATATAAAGATGACTAATATCTTTGCAATGCATGACATAGAAACACCTTCATGACTTTTATATATGTGTATATATATATATATATATATATATATATAGGTTAAATTAAATGTGGCGGGGGGCTTACCGTGTGACAAAGTGGATTAATCCAATCTGGTGACGTGCGTTTTGGTCAACAAGCGTAAATATGTAAAAGATTTAACACGTGGAAATGTAAACGTGCGTAACGTGTGTTTATTTCTCAGCTAATTCTGCCTTTTTGCATAATGCCGAGCGAATTATTGGGGTCGGTCTTTTTACTATCGTACTCTTTTTTTTTTTTTTTTTCCATCCCCCTTCAATCTCTCTCTATCGACTTTTTATACCCCTTGAGTCGGTGGGTTTACAATAGTCATCTTTGCACTAACTATTCATTAATTAGTAAAATAATTAAAGAAAGACACATGTGCCTCTCTAACTGTGCATGTCGGTCAAAACTTGCCACTTGTCGACTTCTCTTTTATAACTTTCGACATGTGGCGCTTTCGATACCAATAAAGCGTTAAGCATGGGCGTGTGATTATTTTTATGAGTCCGCCGCGCATGCGTTTCCCGTCGTAATTTGGGCTCGGGGCTCGGGCTCGGCAGCCGTGTTGCGGTTGGGCTCGGTAGCGGGCGAGCCTAATTCGTGACGTGTCGCCGCGCACAGATTCTTGCCGACGCCACCACGGCCGTCTCCTACTCGGACGTGTGCTGGACTGATGACGTGGATTAATTTCTTCCAGCTCGGCTCGGGCATCATCAAAGGCCCCCAAGTTTAATTCCGAGAGAAGAATTTCAAATCGGAGTTAAACTTTAATGCTAATGATAAACATTTAATGGGAAACGGATTTCTCAAAGGTTTTGTTCATTCCTGACATCTGTCGCGTAGTGATTAATGCCTGAAACGGCGCATTAATTGGGTTGCCATAATGACAGATACGTGGCATCTTGTGGTTGGACCAGCCTTGCGCAGGAATCGAAAAGGTACGTCAGTTCTATCAGCGGGCGTGGGGACGCGACGTTCTCGACATATTTGACGGCTTTTGAGTTTAAAAAGGCGCGTCTTTTCGAATAAACGTTTCGTTTATCGAGGGAACTCCATCTATAAATACCTTTGTTTCCCTCCATTATTCACTTTCGCAACCATTTAACCTTTGAGCTAAAGTGACTAAAACCGAGCAGAAATTTCGGGTCGGCTTCCAAAGTTCAGAGACTTCGAACTTAGGTATTTTTTCGAAATACTCTCCCTTTACCTATAAAATGTCTTCTTTTGAGGATAGTAGGAGTCGTAGTTATAGTGTAGAGGTTGAAATCGAAGATCCTCCCTCTGAACCTTCTGTTTATTTCTCACCAGCACGGCGATCTCCGTCTCACAGCCCGAGCATTATTCAGATATCTTCTCCAGATTCTTCTCGAGGTGGAACGTCTTTGGAGCGGACGCATACTATCTTTGATCCGACGCCAGTGACCGTTTTTAGAGAAGGAACAGTGTATCAGCCCGGACTGGCACAAGAGAGTTCCGAAGAATCACCAAGTGTTGATTTTAGGCAGTACCAGCAAGAAGAAGAAAATATGGACCCATCGGAGCCGGAGCGTGATAACGTGGAGCGGGTAGATGAACCCTCCGGTGATTCGAGGCCGGAGAGGCCACTAGGGCCCATGGGCCACCGTAATGGCGACGGCCGGCAAGGAGGAGGCCCTCGTCTTCGTGTCGAGCCTCGGTGGATGCCGAGTGATATAAACGATATCCCGAGCATGCTGATGATTCGGGAGGTGGAAGAGTTCCGATGGAGGTACCGTATTCCAAGTGGCATCAATTTTTGGGTACCGGACGGCATAGAAGTTCCCCAGTACCCACCAGCGGGTTGCTTGGCCGTATTTGCCGCCAGCCTTCTATACGGGTTGAGATTTCCACTGCCGGCTTTCCTTACGCGGTGGTTTTGCAAGTGGGGCATGCATCCGACCCAGGTGCACCCTATTTCTTGGGGCAGGATCATCGGCCTCCTGGTGATGTTTCACCTGGAAAAATATCCTCGCCCCAAATTTAAGGAGATGAACGAGCTCTTTATATGGCGAGCGACTCCTTCATCTCGGGGCGGCCACCGTCGGATGGTATTATGTACAGACCCGACTGGGGTATCCGGACGGCTTGGTGGAAGGTCTCCCTTCATCTTTGAAGGAGTGGAAGGATAAGTGGCTCTGGGTGAGCGGCGAGTGGCAAGCTCGCGTGGGAGATGGAGAAAGGGAAACCGTTCTTCATCCCCCATCAAATTTTGTTTTTGGTTACAGTAAGTCTTATCTTTTTTCCTTTCTCTGCTTTTGTTGTTTACTGTTTCCTTTTGTGATTGACTTTTGTCTTTTTACCTTTATAGAGAACCGGGCATCAAAGGGGCCTCTGTCGGCCACCTTTATTCGAAGGCTGGAAAACATCCAGGCTCGGGGCATCATGGACAGGCGGATTGAGAGGTTGGCTACCGAGGCCAACTTGGCCGCAGCTGGCTTGAGGCCTGCTCTGCCCGCCGACCCCGAGGCCGAGGGGTGGCTCGGGACGAGGTAGCTGAGCGGGAGGTGGAGGTTGAGAGACACCTCAGAGAACCCTCCCGTGTGAAGAAGTACGGCCCCATTCTCCTGGGAGCAGCAGGCGAGACTAGAGCGAGCCGCGCCGTCTCTGCGACGGCTAGTCCCGGGCAGATCATCCGCGCCCATTGGGCAAATAGAGACTCGAGCGCGCGAGTGCGGCTGCCGAGGTAAACATTGTATTTTTACACCCTTTTGAAATGTTATTTCGTTTTCTTGACCTATTAACGGTGGTTGCTTTTTGTAGGGCGTGGCTTGGACTTGCGTGCACGCCGCAGCGTGAGGAACACGGCCGTCCGGCGAACTTGGCGACCGTCGATCACCCCCACAGATGCGGAGACGGCTCGGAGAGCGATATCCGGCCGGTAAACGCCCCGCGATGGAGTGCCGGAGCGGTGGAGCCTCCTCCAAAGTAGAAGAGGAGGGATTGTGATGGAGGAGCCCTGGACAGACGAGGGGGTTGGTCAAACGCGCGGAACATCTCGAACAGGCCCCGAGAATGGGGGTCCGCGAACTTTCTCGGATGACTTCGGCAGGGGAAGGTCACTTCATCCCTCCAAGTCAAGTGAGAGATGAGTATTGCGAGGGAATGATTGGACTACACCTCGATGGTTTGTGGAATTTGTTCGATGTACCACGTCGACGGAGGAGCGCGAGAGTTTTACCGATCAATTCCGCTTCTGAGATCAAGCCAAGAACAAATTCAAGACGCCATGGCAATGTCTGGGCGGATGATTGGGCTCTTATGGCATGCGATTGGGGGAACTCATTAGCTAGAGAAAAAAATACGCCGATCCGGGAAAGGCGGCACGGGGACCCGCGGGAGGCCTATGCTATCCTTCAAGGGGGTACAAGAATCGTTAAAGACCCAAGCGGATGAGGCTACGGCTCGGGCCAACTCTGAGAGAGAAACTGCAGCGAGGGCCGAGGCAGAGCAAGATCAGGCCCGCAGGGTTGAAGAGGAGCTTAGGGCTAAGGTTGCCGAGTTGGAACGTCTGCCACGGCCGGGCCGAGGAAATGGAGAGGCGTCTAGCCGATGTGCGCAGAGAGGCCGAAGAGACTACTCATCGGCAAATTGAGGAAGCTCGCACACAGCCGTTGAAGCTTACAAGGACTCTGAGGAGTATGCATTTATGTTAACCTGCGACCACGCGACCACCTCGAGAAATTCTCGATTTGGTTTAGGGCGGGCGGATCAAGCTCGGCCTTGAGAAAGATCGAGGCCCTCCTGTAGGGCCGATCTCGATGCTCTTCGGCCGAACTTCACCGAGGCTCCTAATGCTCAGGGCTCTCCTCCTCCGGATGTGGAAGAAGTCGCCTCCAGCGGCGGTGCCCGTTGAAATTCCACCCCCTCCTCAGTCTTGATGTTTGCCCCCTTTTTATTTACATGCTTTCATATGTACTCGTAGGTAGGTAACTTGGCTTCGTGCCTTAAGATGTAATGGGCTCCGGCCTTATGTAAATACTTTTGAAGTAGAAATGAACTGTTATTTTCCTCACCTGTGTATGTGTTTCAAGCTTTTTGCATATGCTTGGCTCTTCTCCTTTTTGTAAGATTGTTGCATGTCTTCTTTTTCCTTTTATATTCCCAAGTATGGGGCTCGGTTCCCAGTGCTTCTGAATAAGGGCTTTACTTGCTTTAATTGATTCTCGTAGTCGGTATATGAACCTGATCTTTATTTTGTTTTTGGTACTTGGTGTATAAACCAAGTCTTCATTTTACGCCCGGTGTGTACATCGAGTCTTTGATTTGCGCTTGGTGCGTAACCAAGTCTTTGATTTGTGCTTGGTGCGTAACCAAGTCTTTGATTTGTGCTTGGTGGGTAACCCGAGTTTTTGATTTGTGATCGGTGCATAACCAAGTCTTTGATTTGTGCTCGGTGCGTAAACCATCTTTGATTTGGCTCGGTGCGTAACCAAGTCTTTGATTTTTGCTCGGTGCGTAACCAAGTCTTTGATTTGTGCTTGGTGCATAACCAAGTCTTGGTATTGTGTTCGAGTGCGTAACCGAGTCTTTATTTTGTGCTCGGTGCGTAACCAAGTCTTTGATTTGCGCTCGGTGCGTAAACCGAGTCTTTGATTTGTGCTTGTGCGTAACCAAGTCTTGTTATTGTAAGTTAGATCCGCCTTGGGCGCGTTTGCCCTTTTTTTCATCGTGCAAAGGATGTACCGAGATGACTTTTCGGCCTTCTTAAGCCAAGGTGATTTTTACTATCCTCGGCACATAGCCGAGCCGAGTAAAAACTTCATTTCCCTTTAGAGAGCTCACGAAATATCGGATGAAAGGATAATTCCTTGGAATCCTATCTCGGATCATAAACCGAGATCTTTATTGATAATACCATTTCGTATGCTACATTCCATGGATGCATAAATTTTTCTCCATTCAAATACTCTAGCCGGTACTCCCCACCGTGATAAGGCGTGGCTGACCAAATTGGGCCCTCCTGTGTTGGCTTCAATGGGTCAATGAACGCCTGCTATCTTTTTCAACACAAGATCGCCGACACGAAATCTTCTTTCCTTTACTTTCGAATTGTAGTACCTTTCACTCCTTTGTTTATACACTGCGCGTTTTTCATCTCGGACTACACCTTTTTTCTTCGAGCAGTCTAGCTCGGCTCGAGCGCGCCTCATTGCGCCTCTTGAAAAATTTTCACCTCAAGGTAGGGGCTCCAATCTCAAAAGGAATCACCG
This sequence comes from Rehmannia glutinosa, assembly GCA_016081115.2. NCBI lineage: Eukaryota > Viridiplantae > Streptophyta > Magnoliopsida > Lamiales > Orobanchaceae > Rehmannia > Rehmannia glutinosa. The sequence goes on along the minus strand of JABTTQ020001070.1, from coordinate 55,744 downwards.
CCTCGGCTCCATAAGCTAAAGAAAAAGGTGGTTCTCCAGTGGCCGCTCGATCGTCATTCTCGTATGACCATAGTACACCGGGTAGTTCCTCCGCCAATTACCTTTAGACTCCTCCAATCTCGCCTTCAAGGTATACTTGAGTATTTTATTAACGGCCTCAACTTGTCCGTTCGATCGCGGATGGTATGGAGTTGAGAAATAGTTTTTGACGCGAAACCTTCACAAAAATTTCGAAACCTTTGGTTATCGAATTGTTTCCCATTGTCTCAGTAATAATCGAATGTGGTATCCCGAATCTACAGATAATGGATTTCCATACAAAGCTCACAATCTTTTCCTCATCTATTTTCGCTGCAGGCTCCGCCTCGCCCATTTTGTGAAATAATCCACCGCCACAATGGCATACTTGACGCCCCCTTTCCCCGTGGGGAGTGGTCCGATGAGGTCCATTCCCCATTTGGCAAACGGCCATGGGCTAAATACGAGGTAAGTTGTTCAGATGATATCCGACTGCGGTGCAAATCTTTGCCACCTCTCGCATCTTTTGACGAGGTCGGTTGCATCCTTTCTTAGGGATGGCTAGTAGTATCCTTGCCGTATTAATTTATAGGCCAACGCCTGGCCCCCAGCGTGGTTCCCGCATATTCCTCATGAATCTCTCGGTGCATAATCAGACCGTCTCGGAAAGGACCATAGGAGTGGGACGGAGTATCCTCGTTTTATAGGATGCCATCTACTAGTGTAAACCGAGCCGCTTGGGTTCGTAGTGTTCTCAGCTTCACTTTGTTTTCGTGTTGAACTCCTTTCTCTAAATATTGAACGATTGGGGTCATCTAGGTCTGCTCGGCGGTTTTGATTGTATATATCTTCTTTTTCGCCAAGTGACGGGGCGAGACGGTTGTGTGTGACAGTGACATCCGCGATAGCATCCGCCCCGGGCCGGAACCGAGCCGAGCTAAGGCATCCGCCCGCATGTTCTCGGCTCGGGGCACATGTAAGACTTTTGTCTTAAAGTGTGATAATCTCTTCTTGACCAAGTCCAAATATTGTGCAATTTTTGCTCTTTCGCTCGTACTCGCTTGATTTGATGAACGACCAGCTGAGAATCACTGTGTACCAATAGTTGTTTTAGGCCCATAGAAGCTGCCATCTCTAAGCCTGCCAGAAGTGCCTCGTATTCGGCTTCGTTGTTCGTTGCAGGGAACTGAAATCGTACGGCCGAGCAGTAGCACTTTTCATTTGGATCGATTATCACGATTCCGCCGCCGACTGCGGTGGAAGAGCCGTCAACAAACAATTTCCATTCTTGGTCTTCCATAACTTCCAATCATATGGAAGGTGTGAATTGCCACAAAGTCGGCTAAAGCCTGTCCTTTTATTGCGGTGACGTGGTTCGTATATAATATCAAACCGACCGAGTTCGACGACCCATTTTGATCATCCGACCAGAAGTATCGGGTCGGTGTAGTACTTGCTTCAGTGGGTAGTTCGTCAAGACTATAACCTTGTGCTCTAGAAAATATGGACGGAGTTTCCGCGCCGCAGTGACTAGCGAATAAGCCAATTTTTCCATTGGTGGATAGCGGAGCTCGGCGTCATGTAACGCTTGGCTGGTGTAATAGACCGGATGTTGAATAGAACCATCTAACCTGATTAACACCGAGCTGATAGCGTATTCGGATACCGCCAGTACAAATACAAGTCCTCCCTTGGGTAGGTTTTTGCAATATAGAATTGAAGAAAGGTCTTTGTTTGAGGGATTCAAAGCGAGATGTGCTCGCTCACCACTCAAAATTTTTACTCTTTTTATAATTTCAAAGAAAGGTTTGCACTTGTCCGTGGATAGTGAAACAAATCGGTTAAGGGCGGCCAATCGGCCTATTAGGCTTTGTACCCTTTTTACGAGTTCGGGGTTTTAGATCAATTATGGCTTTTATTTTGTCCGGTTGGCTTGATTCCCCTTTGGCTGACCATATACCCCAGAAATTTACCCGAGCCGACCCCAAACGTACACTTTCTCGGTTTAACATCATCTTGTACTCTCTCAAAACAACAAACATTTTATTAAGATCGTTCGGATGATCGGATATGTACAAAGATTTTACCAACATGTCATCTACATAGACTTCCATAGTGTGACCTATCATTTTTTCAAACATCTTATTTACTAACCTTTGGTAGGTCGCACCAAAGATTCTTCAACGCCGAAGGGCATCATCTTGTAACAAAGAAATTCCACGAAAGCGAGAAAGAATGATGTATTTTCTTCGCCTTCTCTCGGGTGCATTCGTATTTGGTTGTAACCTCGAGTATGCATCCATGAAGCTCATCGATTCGTGTCCTTGTGGCATCCACCATATAATCAATACTTGGCAATGGATAATTGTCCTTAGGGCATGCCTTATTCGTCGGTAAAATCCACGCACGCGCCACCGCCATTGCTCTTCTTTACCAAAAACAGATTGGCAACCCATCGGGGATAGAGGGCTTCCGGATGAATTGATTGTCTATCAACTTGTTAACCTCGGCCTCGAGTGCCGCTTGTCTTGCCAGGGCCGAGGCGGACGCCTTTTTCGATAATCGGGCAAAGACGTTAGATCAATATTGAGGCGGTGGCATGCATACTTAGGGTCAATTGCGGGCATGTCCGCATGATTCCATGCGAAGACGTCAAGATTATTTTCAAAAACTCAATCAACTCGGTTCGATATGGTTCTCGGGAGATCATGACCAATACGCAATTGGCGCCCCTCGCTTCCCAACGTTGATTGTATCAACCTGTTCTCTTTTTGTTCCACCTGCTTTTCTTTTCTTGCTCGCCCTCTTTGATCTGCAGGGCAATTCATCTTCGATGGCCGCTCGTTCTCGATTGCCGGCTCGCTTTCTTCCATCATCGGCTCACCGCTTGCCAGGTCGACGACCTGGATTATCCTCCGACGATCACCTCTTTCCGCTCGGACTCCTCCTTGGGCGGATCGCCTTGTGTGGTTCCACTGGTTTTGTCTTCGTTCCGCCACGTTAATCTCTACCGGTCGGAGTTTGAGAGAGCATTCTCGTGACTCCGTTTGATTCCCTTTATGTATAGCCTCGCCATCGGATGTTGGGAATTTTATACAAAAATGATATATTGAAACGGTTGCTTTTATATGATAAAGCAATGGCCTCCCAATGATAGCATTGTACTCGAATCGGCATTGATTATTTTTAATGTTGTCATGACGGTCCGTTTATGCAACCCTTGTCCCATTTGGATGGGCAAATCAACTTCCCGAGCGGACTATCCTTCCTCCTCCAAAACCCGAATGCTATCGTTGCATGGACGGATATAGCTATCGTCCCACGTTCAATCTTCGAAAAGCTCGGACATAAATGACTGACGAATAGCTTCCGAGTCGATCAAAATTGCGTGGACCGAAATACCCAAAATCGGTGCAAGAATAATGACCAGGGGGGTCGAAATGAGGATGGACCACCTGGTCGGCATCCGCATCCGAGAACACAAAATGGCCGGTGGGTTGGCCTTCCTTGATTTCCGCCACCCGAACTTGCCTTTCGGCGTTGGCTACCGTCTAACATCGCCTTTCCTTTTTCTTGGGAGCGGCTATCCTCGGCGTGTTAGTATTGATTCGATTTACACTCGACATCATGAGATCTCCCTACCCTGGTTTTCGCAGGGGTGGCGGCAGAGAGCCGGATTAGTTACGCGCTCCGTATTGATACCTTGAGCCGCGTCTTGGGTGGGGGCGGTAGTTCGTGAACGTATCTTTTAAGACCGCCTTGCCGACAATCCGCATAATTTATCCGATTAGATCTCGGCACTCATCGGTATCGTGACCTATCGATTTATGATAGGCACAATATCGACGTGAATCTAATTTTGTCGGCTCGACCTTCAAAGGTTGAGCCGAGGTAACAAATTTAGACCCCGTACTTCATTCCATATGGCTGATGGAGTGTGGGTCAAAGTACTCCTCAGTGCGGCAACTTTGGCTCGCGCTTCCTGGCGAGCCCTAAATCCGGTGGTCGGGTTTTCCGAGAATGGTCTAAATCCCGACCCCGGCCCAACTGCTGGTTCTTTCCTTCCGTCCTTTCTCACGCCCCCTGGCCGGTGCTCGGGGCGGTTACTTGCCATGGCTTCTTCCGCGCAAATATGGCATTCCGCGTGGACCAAAAATTCTTGGTGCACGAAGTCGCCCCGATTCATGGATGGAGTAGTTAAACCAAGTCTCGGGGGCAAGTCCAGCCATGGCTGCGATTAAAATGGCGTCATCCGACACCGGTTCCATCTCTCGAACTTGCTTGTTGAACCGAGAAATATAGCTTTTTAGGGGCTCGTCCTTCCCTTGTTTGATGTTCACGAGGGAGTCCTTAGGTGCGGCTCGGACTTTGGACGTTAAGAAATGCGTCGTAAAGGCGGAGGCCAGATCCCCCCATGCCCGAATGGACCCCTGTGGTAGGGTCCTAAACCAACGGTGAGCTCGGTCGCCCGTCGTCAGCGGGAAGGCCCTAGGGATTTTCAACTTTAGCGTAATGGGGTCGCCAGATTCCGAGGGAAAATGGCGACATAACAAATTTGGTTGGTTCATTGCTTGGGGCGGTCTTGAGATCGTTTCGCCTTCTCGACCGCCTTCCATTCGTTCAAATGACGACGCAGTGCGGTGTATTTATACATCCTGTTCCTTCCATAGGCTAGGCCTTGGATCCGATTGACCACTAAATCGCTCAAGCCCGCTCATCCGAAACCTGAGCCGGGAACTTATCGACGAGCCGGCAAAAAGGATCAACTCCTACTCATCCGCGAACACCGAGTGGGTATGGCAATGTCGTGTTGGCTCCGGTAGTGACTCGCTACACGACTTTGCCCTTCCTCATTTTCTCGCGGTCGCCTTCTCATCACGACGGACACGTTGTTCATTACCCGATATGGCTTCTTGGGCTTCATCATGAGGAAGCCCGGAATTTGAGGATTAATATTAACATTTAGTTGTGGGTTGAGTGGGTTAGTATTTGCAAGGAGTGGAGGAGGTGCTTGAGAGTTTGTGGTAGCGAGAGTTTGTGATATGAGTTGGTTCATTTGCTTTGTACAAAGGTTGGGTTGGCAATTAGTGAGCGAAAGGAAATGAAGTAGTGCTCCCCGCTTTGGGAGCATATTTTGGCCATTAGTAGTCCGCCGGTTTGGTTGTTCAAATGTTGCTCTTGATCAAACGAGCATTTCTCGATCACACTCATTTTGTCCGTTATGAAAAGGTTAAACGTTAAACTTTACCTGGTTTTCACTTAACTTGCTTTTGCTTGGAATTCGATCGACCAATACGGGCCCTCCTTCAAAGACCAATTTGTTGACGTGCGTTTTGGTCAACAAGCAGAAATATGTAAAAGATTTAACACGTGGAAATGTAAACGTGCGTAACGTGTGTTTATTTCTGGCTAATTCTGCCTTTTTTGCATAATGCCGAGCCGAATTATTGGGGTCGGTCTTTTTTACAATCGTACTCTTTTTTTTTCCTTTCCAGTCCCCTTCAATCTCTCTCTATCAGACTTTTTATACCCCTTGAGTCAGTGGGTTTACAATAGTCATCTTTGCACTAACTATTCATTAATTAGTAAAATAATTAAAGAAAGACACATGTCCTCTCTAATCACATGTCGGTCAAAACTTGCCACTTGTCGACTTCTCTTTATAACTTTCGACATGTGCGCTTTCGATACCAATAAATCGTTAAGCATGGGCGTGTGATTATTTTTATGAGTCCGTCGCGCATGCGTTTCCTGTCATAATTTGGGCTTGGGGCTCGGGGCTCGGCGGCCGTGTTGTGGTTGGGCTCGGTAGTGGGCGAGCCTAATTCGTGACGTGTCGCCACGCACAATTGCCGACGTCACCCGCAGTCTTCTACTCGGACGTGTCTTTGGACTCGATGACGTGAATTAGTTTCTTCGGCAAATCGGGCATCATCACAATCCATCCACACCTTTTATTCAATGGTCCAGATTATTATTAAAAATAACGATTTATCAATCAATTAATAGGTGGAAAGGGCATAATAGTAGCTAGTAAAATGCCATAAATCACGCCCACACAATTAAGGGATTGATTCATATCACGCGTTTTCATATCAATTGTGCACCATTTTAAAAGTTGAATCGTACACCATTTAATAACTAATCGTACATCATTTTATATCTAACAAAGGCATTATTGTATAACTAATTATATACCATACAATCCGAGCGATTTTTATGGGATTTGATTTCTGATTGTTCACGCTTTTCATTCAATTGTGGTTTATTCACAATGATGTACAATTAGTTATACAATGATGCACTTTTAGATATAAAATAGTGCACGCATATCGATTATTAAATAGTGCACGCTTAAACTATTAAATTGGTGCATAATTTAGTAATGGAAGCGTGATCTTTATCACATCCACGATTGTAGGGGCGTCATTACGGGAAGGTGGTTACACCATTTTATCTTTATAGGTTTTTAGATGATGTACAATTAGTTATACAATGATGCACTCGTTAGATATAAAATGGTGCACGATTAAGCTAATAAATAGGAAGATGGTTACACCATTTTGTCTTTATAGTTCCTTTAGATGATGTACAATTAATTATACAATGATGCACTGTTAGATATAAAATAGTGTACAATCGCTTATTAAATGGTGATTTGACTATTAAAATGATGCATAATTCAGTTATGGAAATATGATCTTTATCATATCCATGATTGTAGGGTGTCATTATGGGAAGGTGGTTACACCATTTTGTCTTTATATGGTTTTTAGATGATATACAATTAATTATACAATGATGCACTGTTAGATATAAAATGGTGCACAATTAAGTTATTAAATGGGAAGATGGTTACACCATTTTGTCTTTATAGTTCCTTTAGATGATGTACAATTAATTATACAATGATGCACTGTTAGATATAAAATGGTGTAAAATTAGTTATTAAATGGTGTACAATTCAACTATTAAAATGGTGCACAATTTCAGTTATGGAAACGCAATATTAATCAATCCCTTGATTGTAGAGACCTGATTTATGTTATTTTGCTAGTTACTATTATGCTCTTTTCCACCTACTAATTAATTGATAAATCAGTTATTTTTAATAGCATTTTGGACCATTGAATAAAAGATGGGGATGGATGGGATCAATCCACACTACCACACGATAAGAGGCTGCCACACGAGATCTCATCCCTATATATATATATATATTATATACATATATATAGGTGAATGGTTATATGAGACCAATACCTTAGGTAAGCACGTGAGACCAAATCGGACCACGATCAACAAATTTCAATAACTAACAATAAATATGCTTAAAATATATAAAAATACCTAATTAAATTGATAAAGGGGGTATATTAGTCCAAACTAATCAATCATATCCCATGAAATTAGGGAAGTTACACACAACAGTATAGATGTTATCTTACCATCTAAAACCATAGCAAAAATTACGTAATTTTTGAAAGCAACAAATATATAATGTCTAAGCAACATATTTGTCATCAATAAGCAACACGGTTGACATAAAAAAGCAACAAAAATACATATATACAAGACCTATGACCTATTTAAATCAACAGATTTGCACCCATCTTAGCAACATTGTCTACTTAAATAAGCATAATAATTGTCTTCAATAAGCAACACAGTTCACATAAAAAAGTAGCATACTTACTTAGCAACATTGTCTGCCTAAATAAGCAACATGTTTATCCTTGATAAGCAACATAGTTGACATAAATAAGCAACATAATTACATATATATAAAAAGACAAATCGAAGGGGCTAGTTTGTGGTTGCAACATTGTCTGCCTAAATAAGCAACATATTTGTCTTCAATAAGCAACATATTTCGCACAGTGGAATGCGCCAATATTAATTGCAAGTTTGACTGTGAAAGGAAAGAGAGAATTTCAGAGATACATTTTCAAAAAAATCCAAAAAATCAACATATTTGTCTTTAATAAGAAACATATTTGTCTTCAATAAGCAACATATTTCAAGCTACAAGTGGACATAAAATATTTAAGGCTTTCAAGCTTTGAACGGGAAGGATATCAATATGTGATGAGTGTAAAATATACGTGCATTTTCGGCTTAAAATGATATATAATTGTTGCATTTGCACGCATATTTACTATGTTTTTACTTAGTTTCCTTTAAAGGGCATGATACTGCGTATTCTTGTAATTCTTGCAGGAAACGGAGCTTAAAATGAAGAAATGTCAGTTGAGATGCCCAGATAAGATTGCCGAATATAAAGAGAAGATCAAAACGGCAGAAAAAGTGAACAAAAGCACTTCACACGGCCAGACCGTGTGGTGTCACATGGCCGTGTGGAGTGCCATTATGAAAATCACACGGTTGTGTGAAGAAGGGAAGAAAACAGGGGACGAAGTAGGTCCACACGGCTAGACCGTGTGAAGTCACACGGCCGTGTGGACAAGGTCACTCAACCGCACTAACAGCCGGTGTCAGCAAAACGCCCATGCGAAGAAGGGCTAAGCTCGCACCACACGCCCAGTGGGTCTCACACGACCGGCCGTGTGGGAGTGTGTTTCAACTCGTTTTTCGTAGTTTGCTTCCCGTTCCAACTCTACAAGTGATCTCTCCAAAACTCTATAAAAGGGGACCAAGTCTTGCACGAAAAATCATCACTCTCTACATAGAAAACACATCAAATAACACAGAACAAAAGAATCAAAGCTTCTGAAAGCAAAAGGCTAGGTCGCAAAGAACACCACAAGGCTTTCGCATCTAGGAGTACAAGAGCTTCGAGGGCTTAGAAGGAGAATCCATCCCGACAAGAAGAGGTTTTCTTTCTATGTCTAAGAACTCTTGTGTGTGCTCATATGATGTCATAATATTGATTCGGATTTGTCTATGAGTTTGTAATCAATGTTTGGCATATTTTTCGGATCTTAGGGCATAATCAAAACTCGTGGATTTGTATTAAATATGATTATTTGTTTTCTTAATTAAATCATGCGTTCTATTTTATGAATTAAAGTGCTTATTTTATAATTGCTTTTTATTTGGCCAATAATTTGCATGTCATACTTCTACTCCATAATCCGACATGTGAGTTCTAGTAATACGAAAATCGAATTGAGACATGAAATATGTGTGGCAGGCGTGTTTGTGGGGAGTCATTCAATTCACAAATCTTTTTGGAGTTAATAAGATTTGTAAATAATCACTCGGACTACAATTGTTATTAATCAACTGTTCCGCACCACCCCACTGCAGGGAGTAAATGAATTTAGGAATTTGAACCTATGAATTGCATGAGTTGGATTTTAAAACTTTATTCGCATTTAATAGTGAAGAGGCATGTTGAGATTATGTGCCTAAGGTTGCTCCTAAAGATGTTGAAAATACTTGTGGGGTTCACAAATTTATTTCTTTTTAGTTGTCTTATTTTTTGATTTTTCCTTAGATTAAAATAACTTAATTTTTGGTCACTTCAATAAAATTAGAATACAATGTTATTATAGCCTATGTGTTTCTAGATTCAATCCCTGAGGAATACGACCTTGCTTGCAATTATTCTATAAACTACACTGTACACATGCAGTTGTATGAACCAAAATATTATTGGCGAACAAATTTTGGCGCCGTTGCCGGGGATTGATTAGATTCTACTTAGATATAATAATATGTAGTTCAATCTTAATTGAAGCAATTTTGTAAATATTTTTCTTTTTATCTTTTTCGATATTTTTTTAATTTTTTTTTTCTTTTGGTTCGATTTTAACATTGTTTTTGTTTTGTGCATATAGTGCATGATCACGCATTCCAGATCGACCCAACCAATTCCTATTGATTTGGAAATCGAAAAAACAGCTAAGAAACTAAGGAAAAGAGCCAAAGAAATGGCGGATGGGACTAATCTGAACGCAGTGGAAAATAGAAACAATGAGGAGCGCCCACCAGGGGCCGGCGTCTAGGACGGAATTATGGAAAGGCCCGCAAGAAAGGCAGTTAGGGACTACTTCCAGCCGGAGGTAAGCCAAACTTATGGGGGTGTGGCCCTGTCACGATCAATGCAAATGATTTTGAACTAAAACTGTTGGAAAATTAATTTTTAGATTTTGATGAATGCCATGTAAAACTTAGAATAGAAAGTTGGCACCCCATTTTGTTGTAAATTGCATTGTAATAGATAGGGCTGGTCGAGCCGAGTTAAGTCGGCTATGCCAAGATATGCAAGAAGTCAACTGGAGACCAGAAGGAAGACTCCGCTGTGAGGCAGCTGAGTGTGGCAAAGAAGAGAAGACAGAACTCGATCAAGATGCAACCGAGATGCATCCGAGTGAAGTGTCACTCAAGTCAACTCAAGACAACCAAGTCTCAAGTTGAAGTGACAGATGAGTGATCCAATGATTGGAAGTCGACTCAAGTCACCTGGGAAGTCAAGGAAATGCGGTCAAGTCGAGATAATCGAAAGAGATCCGTTGCGTAAGTCAAGAGAATTACTTAAACAAGTAATAATTCCATATCTTGCCTTTCTTGAGGTGCTCAATCCCGAGAAGCGTGCAAAAGGAATAAACCAATAGGAAGCACTCGCACCGTGTCGAACTACAAAAGTCAATACTCATTCATACGAGGAAATGTTAATTTCAAGGATCGCAACAAGACAAGCCAACGACCACAAGTGTCTTCAAAATAAGCATATCTCTTCAACGGGCAATTTTTTTCAAAAGAACACTATAAAAGGTCATGAATCTATTTTAGAGAGTGTTGGTTACCTTGACAATCGAAAAAACAAACACGAACAAGAAAAGCAATATCCGTAACAAAAACATTCTCAAATCATTCAAGTTCAATCCTCAAGCCTACACTACAAACGAAATCAATCCAACACTCACTTGTGAAGGAAAGACGACTCCAATCGATTTGAAGATGAAACATTTGAAGAATCAAGGGGTCTACACTCCACGGAGGAATGTAGAAAGGTTCAAAGACAAACCAGTCTCAACTTTTTGGAGGGCTTCGTGATCAAATCCAATAAGCTTGAGCAAGTGGGTGTAGTAGCAAGACAACGCCTCCTCAAGAAGCCGAGTCGCACGAGAAGCCAACCGTGTGATCAAGGCATCTCTAGACCGAGTCCCAAAGGATCAAGTCACCGTGTGATCAAGACTTGCATCTGGACTCGTTAACCACTTTGTATATTGATCAATACTTAGTGGATTCCTCCAGGAGTTGGAGAAGAGAGGAGTAGAAGAATTACCCCATCATCGAACCTCTATGAAAACTTATTGTGTCATTTACATTTCAAAGACTTTAATTTCTCGCACATTACTTTAATATCTCACGATAAATTTGCTATCCAATTGATAATCATCAAAGTGCTAAAACCAATCATTAAAACATATTTAACCAAAATTCAAGGGTGTTAAGTCTTCCCGCTGAAAACATATCACAATCGAGTTAAGTCTTTAGTCAAAATAGTCGAGTTATTCTATCAACAAAATCGATCGAGTCCGTTGAGTGACTAACTCTGGCGATTAACTAACTTAGCCGTCCACCAAGGACTCAAACAGAAGTATTAACTCGAACGTTTTAAAAGGACTAAATCAAAAAGTTGGTAAGGTTTATTCAACCCCTTCTAAACCTTACACCCACACCCCCTTGGGACCTACAAATGGTATCGGAGCGGTTGGTTCATTGAGCCTTCCGCATGGCGGTTCTGAACTTGATCTCCAAATTTTTCAAAGCTTGCTTTAGCACTTGATCTTTCAAAACTCTTTTATTCAAGAAAGTTATTATCATGGCGTAAAAATATGACACGCATCCCTATGTTCACAATTGAGGAATTTGATGATTGGAAAATTCGTATGCGAGCTCATCTATCAAATTACACGATGAAATGTGGATAGTAATAGAAGATGGGCCACCGCAAATCTTAAAAGTGAACACAAACAAGGAGAGAGAGCTGCACTTAAAGAGAAGAGATCTTTGCTCCCGGACAGCGATGGTTGAAAAACCAAGAGCTGAATGGACAAATGATGACAGAAAAGATATAACTTGGACAATGTGGCCAAGGACATCCTTTACAAAACTTTGGACAAAGTCATGTTCAACAAAGTCAAATCATGCAAAACGGCAAAAGAAATGCGGATAAGCTAAACTTGATTTGTGAAGGCTCGAGCAAATCAAGGAAAATAAACTATCTGTTGTTGTACAAAAATTTGAAAACTTTAAGATGCTTGCAGGAGAAACCTTGGATCACCGGATGCTTGGTTCACGTAAATCACCAATGAACTATCTACGCACTTGGAAAAGAATATACACAAGAGGAAATATGCATGAAGATTCAAAGAAGTCTCAAATCGAGTGGGATATGAAAGTCATGGCCATGAGACACTCCATGGACCTATCAAAGACATCCAACCATGAGCTATTCTTAGATCTCAAAGCCTACAAATTTGAAATGAGAAGAAAAGACCAAGAGGAGACAATTGTGCCCAAAACAACCTTTGCTTTAATAGTTAAGATGGTAAAAGAGCTGAGGTCAAAGAAGTCATTGACCAAGAGGATATAGCCCTAATGGTTAAAAGGTTTAATAAGTTCTTCAACAAGAATTACAAGAGAGGCAAAGGTGAATCCTCCGTAAAGACACTCGGCTCCAAAGTCAAGGAAGATAGGCCAACCAAGAGAGCGAGTATCAAAAGGCCGAGTATCAAAGAGTGACAACCCAAGAATGCAAAGAATCGATAAAAAGTTGAAAATCTATCTTTGGAACTGCAGGCAACCCGATCACTATGCCATTGATTGCCCATATCCTATAGTCAATAAATACGAGAATGAAGAGGAAAGAAAAGTCTTTAGAGAAAGAAGACAAGAAAAGAGAAAGCAATGTTGGGTGCAGAGACTATGAGACACGACCAAGTCAAAAGACGCAGACAAACTCGTAGAGTAGTGAAGCGGACTACTCAAGTGACTCGAAGAAGAAGCCTTGATCTGTCTAATGGCCAAAGAACAAAACCAACCTGACCAAGAAGACGAAGTACACTCGAACTCATCACACTCAGTCACTAGCTATAGTGATTGTGACACACATACCTCATCACCCACTGATCTTTATGATTCATTAGGCAAAATGATGAAAGACTTTGAACACATTAAATCCTCACACACACTACTAAATGAGGAAAACAAACCTACTCAAAAGCCAAAATCACGATTGACTAAGGAGCCGAGTACTCTAAGTCACGTAGGTGATGAGAATAAAAGTTTAAAGGCTTGAAAATGCTAAGTTAATAAGCAGAGATAGTTGCTATAGAAAAGAGGAGAATGACCTCAAAAATGTGATTGCCTCATTCACTAAGGCATCTAAATCCTTGGATGATCTCATTATGAGTCAACGAGAATGTGGAAATAAGACAGGCTTAGGATTTTATTCCTCTGTGCTATGTCAAGCTCCAAAAGTGATTTTGGAAAAAGGATCTTCAAGTAATGAAGCAACTCAAAATCCAAAACTCCAAATGGTGCACACACATTTATTCCAAAGCACAATCACAAGCAAAGCGACCTTGGTTATAAAGGAAAAAGAAAAAACCGATTGAGTGTCTTTGAGAGGACAACGAGAAGAAATCGGCCGAGCTACCAAAAGCCCCAGAAATTCTATAAAAGGAATACATATGATGGTAATGGTAGAAATTATCCACGTCAAGCTGATTGGAATAATGTAAACTATCGAAAGATCTATGGAATATAAGCCTAAATGGCAAAGGCCTAAGACTCAAAGAAAGGCCATTCCAAAGGCAAAAGAGCTATCATCAAGACACATATGCACTCGTGCACTATACTAAAAGATATCACAACTACCCAAACAAGGCAATTGCTAAAACACATACACAGGCATACAGACAAAAGAGACAGTTGTATGAACCTAAAATCCCCAAGCAATTTGCTAAAATTAATTATGATTATGGCACTGATAGATGGCAACCTCTTAGAGTCAAATCATTTGGCTATAGGTTGGTTGGATCATCTTACAATACTAACCCCTCGGGACCAGTCATATATGGGTACCTAAAACCTAATTTCCTTGATTGCGAGTTCAAGGAGCGGTGAGTGCCAAGGAACCTGGTACATGGATAGTGGTTGTTCCGGACACATGACAGGAAACAAGAAATATCTATCAAAATTCAAGGAGGTTAGAGGTGCAAAAGTCATATTTGGAGGAAATGAAGCTCCAGGAGAAATAAAAGGCATTGGATCCATCAAGAAAAATGGATTAGAAATTACGGATGTTGCATACGTTGAAGGCCTCAATTTCAACTTACTAAGCATAAGTCAACTCTATGACAAGGGTTATAATGTTGGATTCAATATGGGAGTGTGCCAAATCAAGAACATCAATCAAATGAAGTAGTGTTGCAAGGATGCGGAAAAAGAACATGTATGTGGTAGATTGGTCAATCGCAACACCAAGCACTTGTCTCGCTAGCAAAAGCACGGCTGAATCAAGTTGGGTCATGGCACAAGGTCGAGTCACCGAACTTCAAAACAATTAACAAGCTTGCAAGGAGCAATCTCGTGGAAGGACTTCCGGACTCGATACAAGAAGGAAAGTGTATGTGATGCATGCCGGATGGGAAAACAAATCAAATCATCATTCAAAGAAAAGACATGTCTATCTTCAACAAGAATATTGCACTGCCGCATATGGATCTATTTAGTCCATTGAACCCAACATAAGTGGGAAGAAATATACCTTGGTGGTAGTAGATGACTACTCAAGATACACATGGACAATATTCATGTGTAAGAAGAAAGAAACTCGCAAAACTACCTCGGTGATGAAGAGAATCCAAAATGAGAAGAGTCAAACCATTATTAAAATAAGATATGACGGAACCGAGTTTGTCAATGGTATAATAACTTCGATATTGTGTTGAAAATGGTATTGGTCATGAATTATCACCAAGGACTCCACAAAAAATGGAGTTGCGAAAAGAAGCAACATAACTCTCAAAGAAGCGGCAAAGAACCATGTTAGTCAAGACGGGGGCTGCTAAAAGATTTTGGGGCTGAAGCAATAAACACAACATGCTATACTCAAAATAGATGCATGATAAAAGACATATGACAAAGACTCCCTATGAGATTTGGACAGGGAGAAAACCAAATGTTGCATATTTTAGAATATTTGGATGCAAATGCTTCATCCATAACAATGGCAAGGACAATTTAAAGGATTTTGATGCTAAAGGCGATGAAGGTATCTTTTTGGGATACTAAATCGAAAGCAAAGCCTACAGAGTGCTCAACAAAAGGACAATGGTTCTTGAAGAATCCATTCATGTGGTGTTTGATGAACCTAATGTAAATGGAGAAGACATTGAAGAGTCACCGATAAGTGAATCAACCAACCATGCGAAAGAGTCCCTATGTTGAAGCCGAAGGGAATTAAAAACCCGTAAGAAGATGAGATAGGCGAGTCTCAAAGACAATGGAAAATCTGGAGCCAAGTGATGATGGGAGAGCTGATCAAAATAACACAATTACTGCAAGACGGTGAATCCAAATAACTTCAACCTAATGTAAGATGGTGAGAGACCATTCACGAGAACTAATCATTGGAGATGTAAGAGAAGGTGTAAAACTAGATCCGAAACCCAACAAGAAGCTATGTTCACTTGTTTCATCTCACAAATAGAGCCAAAAGATGTGTCACAAGCTTTGGATGACACACATTGATTCAAGCCTTGCAAGAAGAGTCAACTCGGTTTGAAAGAAACAAAGTGTGGGAATTGGTTCAAAGACCTACCCATCATAATGTTATTGGTACTAAATGGGTGTTCGAAACAAGATGAATGAGGAAGGTTTTGTGGTAAGAAACAAAGCAAGATTGGTAGCCAAAGGGTATTGTCAAGATGAAGGGATAGATTTTGATGAAACATTTGCCCCGTAGCAAGATTGGAAGCCATAAGGATGTTTCTTGCCTATGTTGCTCACAAGAACTTCACTGTATATCAAATGGATGTAAAGAGTGCATTCCTTAATGGGTTATTGGAGGAAGAAGTATATGTTGAACAACCTCCAGGATTTGAGCAAAAGACTCTTGGAGATAAAGTATACAAGCTCAAGAAAGCTTTATATGGATTGAAACAGGCACCAAGAGCATGGTATGATACATTATCACAATTCCCGATTGGGAACGGTTTACAAAAAGGCAAAGTGGATAGAACACTCTTGAGAATTCAAGATCGGAAGAGTATCTTTGCGCTTGTTCAAATATATGTGGATGACATCATCTTTGGATCCACAAACAAAGAGCTGTGTGATAAATTCTCAAATCTTATGCAAAGCAAATTTGAAATGAGCATGATGGGAGAGCTGACATTCTTCCTTGGACTCCAAGTAAAACAACTGAAGGATGGAACCTTCATATGTCGGACAAAATACACCAGAGACTTAATGAAAAATTTGGTATGGAAGAGAAGTCTTCGTGAAAATACAAATGAATACATCACCAAAAAATGGATATGGATGCGGATGGCAAGCCTGTGGATCAAACAAGATACGAGCACTTATTGGATCACTACTCTATCTTACATAAGCGGGCGGACATCACCTTTGATGTAGGTGTATGTGCGAGATTTCAATCGCTCCAAAAGAAAGCCACATGATCGCAGCAAAAGAATCTTGAGATATTTGAAAGGAAGTCAAGAAGTTGGCTTATGGTATCCAAAAGAAGGTGGATTCAAGCTAATTGGGTATTCGGACTCGACTATCTTTGGATGTAGAGTTGACGGAAGAAAAGTACCTCGGGCACATGTCAAATGCTTGGAAATAGGCTAATTTCTGGTTTAGCAAGTAAAATTCAATAGCTACCTCCACACCGAAATGGAATACATAGGCTGCGCGGCATTTTTATTGCCCAAGTCTTATGGATGAGACATCACCGAGAGATTATGAAGTTGAAGAAAAGGAAATTCCAATTATGTGTGATAACACAAGTGCAATTGCAATCATTCAAAATCTTGTGTTGCACTCAAGAACAAAGAACATTGATGTCGAGATATCACTTCAAAGAGATCATGTTGAAAAGAAGGACATCACCTTGGAATATATCTCAACCGATAAGCGATTAGGCGACATATTCACAAAACCATTATGTGAATCAAGATTTGAAGAACTCAAGCAAGAATTAGGGTTAATTGAGTGAGTTGACACTCGAAGAGTCAAAGAAAAGAGATGGAACATGAAAAGATGAAAAAGGGTTGAACTCTTAAGTCATAAGTAAATCAGCCGTATCGGAGAATCACCGCATCAAGTTAACTCGACAACCGAGTACCTATGTGCAAAGGGAGAAGAGTTAAATTAGCTAAGGAATAAGTTTGAGTCATTTATGAGGAAAGTGACAAAAACGCAATCGTTTTACTAAGCGGGAATGTTTTTAAGAATGACGTCGGATAATTATGACGTGTCTGATCAAAAAGCGCACACAAAGCTTATGATTGGATATAAATGTTGCCGCATTAAATACGAGAAATTAAGTGTTAATCGGCGTGCAAAATCGAGCCGTTGATCTTGATCAAATTTCAAAACCACCGCACGTCCTTTCATAACCCATATTTATACCGTTTCGTCCGATTTTCTCTCACTTTACCAAAACTATTCATCTCTCTCTCTCGAAGGCAAAGAAAGAAATTCTCTCTCAAAACCCTACAAATCCTCAAGTTCATTTTCAAAGTTTCATTCGCAAAACATCGAGAAATGGCATCTACTCATGATTTCGTCAAGTTGGGAAAGCAAATCCACACTAGGTCTCTGTGGATTTTGACGGCATGATCAAACAGTCCGCGACACCCTCGTGAAGAAGATTGCGAAACTGAAAAGTCGGATTAAAACCGTTTTTGACGATGGAGTTTCCGATGACCTACGTGGAAGAGGTCGCGCGATTCTCGTGAACGGCGAGTTCACGATGAGGCATCAAGTCCTCTGTTCACGGGAAAGAAGTTCACCATTACGCGGATCCGCGAGAACACTTTTTTGTTGCGGTGGAAGGAGTGCCGAGATTTATGAAGGCGATGTTAACCGATTCCGCTTGGAAGGAAGTAGCCAAGCCCGATCCGTCTTTGCGAAGGTTGTCTACAGTGAGAAGAAGAAGCTGTTGAAGGAACACTACCACAAGTGCTGGATATTGTTGCCAAGTGCATTGATATCAAATTTGGAAGCTATAATCACCGGTCGAGATTAAGCGATCGTGATGGCTGCAATCATAGAAGAAAATAAGGTGAATCGGGCTGAGTTTGTATACAGCAGACTCTTCCCGAGAATATTGGGAATAAATCCTTCAAGGAGGATGGTACGTTTGGAGGATCCACTGGGGGTACGCGCCTGGTGATTGGCGGATGATGGAAGTAAAGGAGTCCCTCTTCGACATGGAAAGGCGTTCCATGTTAACAAGAAGATGTTCCGGACTAATCTCTCCGGAGCACATAGGAGAGCTTATGCCAAGATAGGTGACACGAGTGAGGGGAATCAGCCGTGGTCGAAGAAACAATTGTCTCCTCCTATCCCCGGAAGAAGGCGCCCTGCCGCACAAAGAAAGATTGCCCCAAAGAAAGAAGAAGAAAACAAAAGATGCCCCCCGCCCCTGCAGACCAAGTCACCTGCCCCCTCGCAGCCGTGTCTCCTTCCCCTGCAGCCGCAGCGAGAGAAGGAACCTCAAATATCTTCTCCGGTTGTCAAGAAAAGGAGGATCGATAAGCCGAGACAGCCACTCCTCGGAAAAAACAACAACACATTGCCCCCGCCGCCCGTGGACTCGAAGAAACCATATCCGAGCCGTAAATCCCTCTTGTAAGGACTAAAAGAAGAAGAATCTTCAAGCGTTCGAGCTTGAGAAATCGGGCCGAGTCGACCCAATCACCAAACAGATACCGGAGATACTGGAGAAGTAGAGTCTCCGAAATCATTGATGAAACAACCAAGTCTGCTGGCCGATCAGCGAGGCACATTGAAGACACAAATCGACAAAACAATGAGACACTAAAAAGCGGTGAGAGCGCAAACTCTCCTCAAGGATGACGGGGTTGTTTCCCCTCCCGCAATAGACGCCACTCGAGGGTGCAGAGCACCAAAGTTTGCTACCTTCAATCCACGAGAACGAGGGACGGCGAGGAGAAGATGACAAAGATGATGATGATGTGATGATCCTATCCCCACCATATCCAGACATCCAAAATCGTCTGCGAGAATGGAGGAAGTGGAAGCTGAGTCGATCCAGGGAACAGTTCCAAAGACCGGAATTTATTGAAGAAGAAGACGAACTGTTGAACTTTCTCGGATTGACCAATGTGGTCCAAGCACTGGATGAAGAAAACTGCACAGATATCTTGCAGATCTTCAAAGACAAGGAGAAGCAGAGACTGGCAGAGGAAGCTGAGGCTCGTGAAAAGGCCAGTATTTGTCCCTTTACTGGAACCACTGATCATACACATCCTCATCTTGACATCCTCTCTGGGAGTGATGAGGATCTGGATCCTGCTGCTGCTACAGAAGAATTGCAGATGCAGCAAGCCATGCGGGAATCCAGGAACCTGCATGAGCAACGGTTATTGGAAGGACCAGGGGAGTCTTCCACATCACAGCTGGAGATCGATCCGATGGGAGTGGTGCAGCATATTGCCACAGTTGTTGCTGCCACCACTTCTCCAGCTCACTCAGAAGAAGGTATTAAGGGAACTGGCGATGAAACTGGGATTGTGGGGACCCCAGTCGAGCCTACCCCTAATGAAGGTGTCTTACCACCTGCCCCAACTGACTACTCAAAGGGAACAACCGGGAGTCTGGAGACGAGTGACCCCATTCCAAGTCACTCACCGGTGTGCCGGTGGGAAACTCCCTCCACTGCAGCAAGGTCGGAGGATGCTGCAGTGACTCCTCAACAAATCTTGGAGGCGAAGTGGAGAAGGAACAACAAGCGGATACCACACAAGTTGTCATCGATGAGGCTCCAGGCGATTAAGATCGCTCTCGGTGAAATGCCAACCGCTTCTCTGCTGAACCAATGACGCTGGCTGGTGCGATCGAGGCACATGAAGGAATCGCCCGAGAGTTAACACTGGGGCAATGAAAGTGCAATCCATGGAGTTGAGACTCCGGTGGATGCCACCTCGAAAGACCCAAAGACAGTGACACCGAAGGGATCGTCCAAGCCTCACCGCACTGAGACTGCGGGGAGGTAGTGAAGGCCAACAGGAGGTTGAGACTAACCGAGGTAAAGAGACGGAAGAAGCCAGAACATCCTCCTACTATCATGGATCCATCTAAAAAGGAGATAAGTGCTCTTCACGATTCCCAAGAAAATCTGATGTAACCTTTATAGGATCTCGAAGGTAAAGACGACGCCGAGTCATCCCCTAATGCCAATCAAAAGACTCGACTTGAGGATGTTCTCCCAAGCACGAGTAATTCCGACCTTAAGGCTACTCGCCAAACCTTTAATTTTGATGATGAGCCACCCTTGAAATCTCATCATCGTCCGATGACACTTCGATATGGTCGAGGGACCACAACTCATTTGGAAAAACAGGTTGAGATCGACGAAGCTATTAAGACAGTGAGGCTCGGCAAGCTAGGTCAACTCCACAACACCCACGGTGACACGAGGCAGTAAATGCGCGCAGATCCCCAAGGCTGCAAGGATCGACTCCACCGGGAACTTCACGAGCACAAGTTGTCATCAAGAAGATTCCTATTGTCCGTGATGATTCCGTTGAAGAATCGTTTCCCTTCTCTCGGAAGTAATCGACCTTCTGAAGAATCGGGCTCGAGATCAAGAACGTTTCCATAAACCTGATCCGTTATTCCAACAGACACCATCATCTCAGATGTGACTTTGACGCCTTGCCAGCCGCCAGGTGAGGCGAAGTGAGCAGGTGAGGTTCAAGAAGTCTTCAAGGCCATATTTGCGGAGATAGAGAAGATGGAGAGGCACTAGGCCTCACTGGACATGAGGTGGACAATAGAGACGCAAATCTTACTGCCGTCTGCGAGGAATAATTGTCGGATCCGGGAATGGTGGAAACAACAACAAAACAATGCGCATAGAACAAGCTCGATATTTCAGGACATTGTTCAATAAATTGCTAGTCCGGCGGTGAGAATGCGTCGAAGACAAGAATGCAAGAGAACATCGATCGATCGTGCATGAATCTCACGCAAAAGAGAGATCACAGTCTTTGTGTGAATATAATAAGAAAGAGCTTCGCGCGTGAGGAGAACATGGATAGGAAGTTCAGCCTCCTCATGGCTGAAATGAAGGCGGTGATAGTGAATCCAACGCCACCCGCTCCGAATTCCGTGCGGCATACTCCGCCAGATTGAAGCATAACTCGCTATCGGCGCTTAGACTTCATGATTGCTAGCTTGTTTCGGTCATCTCTCCTTTGATGATGCCAAAAAGGGGAAGAGGAATACCTAAAGGCGTCGAAAGGATCTGACGAAGGTGAAAAGGAGGATCTGTTGTGAAGGAAAAGACAATGAGGAGCAGAAGAAGAGAGAAGAAAGGAAAATCTGTTGAGGGGAAGGTTCGAAAGATATAACCTTGATGATTGCAAAAACCCCCAACAAGGTCTTGTCACGGTGATATCATCAAAGCAAACTCCTGTGACTCTGCCGCTCCAACATCTGCGGTACCCATGGTGAAAAAGAGAAAGAAGTTGAAGCAATGATGAAGGAGGTGGAAGGAAAGATGGATGCCCGAGTTATGGATATTCGAAACAACATGGAGGCATTCCAACCAGGCAGAGACACCTATGCCATTTCGGACGTTGGAACCGATCCAAGATCATTGATGAATTCAAGACGCTCGCATCCGAGGGTTACTTCGCAAATATGTCTATGGCCCAAGCTTGGGATTTGTATTGGGAAAAAGGCCTCAAGCTATGTGAAGAAGAGGCGACAGGCGACGAGACTCATCGATCACTCTTACTGTCACTCTGCTAGTAACTCGGCTGGGAAAAGAAGGCCCCGATACAATACACGCCCGGAGGAAGAGGAAGAAGCGATGGTGGAGGAAGAGGTTTGGACCTGACCTCTGCGCCCAAAACATTGAGTACATAGATCCGGCAAGAAAGGAGGGATCTATTGGGGTGGATTCGATGAAGTAGCCAACTTTGCAAGTGGCTAAAAACAATGTTGAGTATGTGAAAAGGGTTGAAGAAGAAAATAGAAGACAACCTCATTTTGTGGGAGGAAAGACAAGAAAGAAAAAGAAGATGAAGGCTTGCCGAGAAAGGCTTATGAGAAAAAGGTCGAGGAAGATGACAAAGGCAAGTAGAGGAAAGGAAGCGTGAAGGAGATGAAGTGTTGTTGTTCACCCCTTCATGTATTTTACTATGTAAATACATCTTTATATAAGTCTTACAGACACCGAATAAAATTGTATAATTTCTATACTTGCGTAGATATAGAACAACGGGTTACCTTAAGTTACTGTTTAAGCTCGATACACTCATGTAAACAATTGTGTAAAGAACAAGAATGTTATGATCAATAAAAGAATGATTCTACGCATATATTCGTGATTCTACATTGTTTGTGCGTATATCTATCTTTGTTCAATTATTGAATGAATGTTTTAAGTTTTGGCATCATCAAAAAGGGTAAATTGTTGGGAAATTAATTTTTAGATTTTGATGAATGCCATGTAAAATTTAGAATAGAAAATTGGCACCCCATTTTTGTTGTAAATTGCATTATAATAGATAGGGAAACAGTCAGAGCTAAGTTAAGTCGGCTATGCCAAGATATGCAAGAAGTCAATTTGGAGACCGAGAAGGAAGACTCCGTTGTGAGGCGGTGAGTGTGGCAAAGAAGATAAGACGGGAACTCGTGAAGATGCGGTGAGATGCGGTTAAGTGAAGTGTCGATCAAGTCGACTCAAGGCAGGATAAGTCTCGAGTTGAAGTGACACATGAGTCATCCAATGATTGGAAGGCGACTTAAAAGTCACCTGGAAGTCAAGGAAATGCGTCAAGTCAAGATAATTGAAGAGATCCATTGCATAAGTCAAGAGAATTACTTAAACAAGTAATACTTCCATCTTGCCTTTCTTGAGGTGCTCAATCCCAGAAGCGTGCAAAAGGAATAAACCAATAGGAAGCACGCACATGTGTCGAACTGAAAAGGTGAATACTCATTCATACGAGGAAATGTTATTTTCAAGGAGTGTTGCAACAAGACAAGCCAACGATTGTGGTATTTCATGAAGTGAATATGAGTTTTACTAATCTTAATGTTGGAGTTATTTGGTGCATATCTTTGTTTGGAATTGATAAGTTGTGGTGATTGTTGTAATAATGAATATATTAATTAGTATTTGCATGTGCATGTCTAATTTGTTACCATAGTTTTGATCTTTCATGCA
Organism: Rehmannia glutinosa; assembly: GCA_016081115.2. Taxonomy (NCBI): domain Eukaryota; kingdom Viridiplantae; phylum Streptophyta; class Magnoliopsida; order Lamiales; family Orobanchaceae; genus Rehmannia; species Rehmannia glutinosa. Next base: position 32,310 of record JABTTQ020001070.1, on the reverse strand, counting down.
TAATTTTGAGAGAGAAGATGTTTCGGTTGGCCACTACTAGTGCACCAAGACATGCAAGACGTGCTCTTATGATATGGGTGAAGTTGGTGTTACTCCTCCTAGGATAATAGGGGTTGACGAGTGTGCCTTTGACGATCATGAGGGTGGACCACTTGATTATGCCTTTATTGACATGTTAGGGGAAGACTCATGGGGATCATTAGGAAAGAGGGGGGGACCTCGGGTGGTCCCCTGGAGATGTCTCTAGGCGGTGTTAATTTTGATTATGAACATTTGATCATTAATGATATTATTTTGAGCTCATTCCACTTTGCATATATAGTAGGTGGGCCAAGGGCCCATTAAAAAAATAATTTTAAATAAATTGCTTTGGCGCATAAGCATGGGTTTTACGGCATAACATATTGGAATGCATGTACATGTATATCATATTGTTTCTTTAGCATGCATGATTTTTGCTTCGAGTTTTAGCTCACGTAGTTCATGCATTGTAGGTGACATATTGATGCTCGATTACATAGACATACTAGACAGGCTATTGGGGCTCTTACAAGTTTTTGAGGATCTTGTACATGGATGACGACCTGTTGGGCTTGAGATATAGGTTATGAGATTATATATTATTATTGTGTTTATGTACAGACGGGATTGGCTACCCCCTAGCTTGTGTACATTGCTTGTCCTTGCTTACTGTTTATAGGGATAGTGTGTGCAATGTTGTTTGTCTTTATCAGTGTACCATTGGAAAAAAAATTACACATTAATTAAAATATGAACTCTTTCGGTTGAGTTGCACTATTTATATTGTTTAGTAGTAGTTTAAGAGGTGGATGTTACATATTATTTGGATCACAAAATATCAATCAATTTCTACTAAGTCATTCACAATTTTTCACATTAATTTTTTTCCTCCAATGGCTATAATAATGGCTATGAATAGTATCTTTTATCTATAAATATACTAACATTTCATTCAGTAAATTCACACATATTCTCTCATCTTCCTAAAACTTCACATTTCTTACATTCCAAAAGTGTTTAACTAACCGTAGTGTTTTTCGTTACAATGTTTTTCATGTACACTATCATGTTTTTTTTTTGGAGAATATCCCCCAATACACTTTTGGCTTATGATTGAGCTTTTTATCATCACCATTTTTCCTCTATTAGCCACAATAATTTATTTCAGCACGTTTTAATAGTTAGATGATTATGTATGTTTATGTTGTCGAATAAAATCTTTATATTTTAAACTTGTGCTGTGCATTGATATTATTTAATTATTTTACATTTCAGTGATAGAGATTTTGATAACCATATAATATTAATTTAATAATAATTATACCAGGTAGACATGGGAAACATTGAGAAAAGAGAATATTGTCTACTTGATTGTACAACAATCCACTCAATATTAACAAATAAAATATATCTTAAGTGAGAAACTGTGCAAGGCATAAGTTACAATTATATTTGGTCCCATTGAGATTATTGATGGCTTCGGGAACATAACGCCTAGCTAATGGTACAATCTTCCATATTTAAAATGCATTATTAATCTAGTAGATCAAAAAGAAATCCTAAGGATGTGCGTTATAATGGCTATCACTTGGAGACTAAATGAATATAATAAAGAGTATCTATGTGTCACATCTTATAAAATGGGAAAAAATAATTGTCCATGAGAAATTTGAAGCAACAATTTCTGGATTGTATTGTGTTCAAATTAAAACTTTTGAATCTTATGTCACCATGCCTTGGAAGCTTGTGAATACTGATATATTTGGGTTATGGCATGATCTCCTAGGACACCCAAGAACAACTATGATGCATAGGATTATTGAACACACTAATGGGCATCCATTAAAAGGCATGGAGATGCTAATGTTAAAGTTTAGTGAAATGTGTTCAAAAGAAAATTCATTACTAAACCTTCCATGGAAAAGATTGGTAACGAATCACCATCATTTTTACAATTTATCCATGGTGATATTTGGGGACCAATACATCACCAAGTGGACCATTTAGATATTGTATGGTCTTAATCATATAAATAGTCATACGGTGTTTATTATCCACCCAAAATATTGCATTTGCTTGAGCATAAATTATTAAATTTCGAGCATATTTTTCTAATTATCCTATTAAGAATATAAGGATGGATAATCTTTGGAGAATTTACCTAAATTGTTTTTGTGAATGTCCATGTGCACATGAAATTAATGTTGAACACCCAATAGAACATGTTCATACCCAAAATAGATTGGCGAAATCACTGATTAAAAGAGTTCAAATCATTGCTCGTATATTAGTAATGAGATCAAAAATCACGAGTGCGGGGATGGGGCCATGCGATGTGCATGCGTCGGCTTATCAAATTACAACTCACCGCTTATCATATGCACTCCCTAATGCAATTAACTCTTGGTTTTGAGCCAAATATATTGCACCTACATACCTTTGGGTGTGTTGTTCGATACAAACTCCGGCTCCTCGGAGAGGAAAAATGGGTCCAAAACGTAGACTTGGTATACACTATGGATTTGATTCTCCACAATTATTCGGTATTTGGAACCAATAGCGGATATTTATTTACCGCTAGATTTACAAATTGTCATTTTGATGAGATAATATTTCCATCAATGGGAGGGGATAATGATATTTTAGAAAATGATAAACAAAAATCGAGTTGAGCGTATCTCCTGCAATGAACAATGTTTATCCTATTTAGATCCATGTACTTTTGAATGTAAAAGTGTGGTGAATAGAATCATTCACTTACAAAATATTGCTAATAGGCTTCTTGATGCATTTAACTATGCTAGCAAAGTCACAAAGTCTCATATATTCCGGTGCAAATGCTCTCGGCCAAGATTATTGCTCTGATGAACATAATAAAATTAATTATGATAACCTACGATAAAAACATGGTAGACCTATTGGCTCAAAAGATATTGTTTCTCGAAAAATAAATGGAAAATTGATACTACCGAGCAAGCTCCAGACGAATCTGTAGACCCTGATATCTCAGAAAATGTGAAAAATAAAAATTCGGATAGCACTCAAAATCCCATGAGCTATTGTAATGAAATATGAAATTGAAATGAAATAATCATTAATGATAATTTTTCATTCTCAGTTGCTCAAGAAATCATAAATGATGATTATGATTGTCAACCACATTCTATAATAGAATGTCGTCAGAGGCTTGACTGGCCTATGTGGGAAGAAGCAATAAAATCTGAGTTAACTTCCCTAGAAAAATAGAATGTAATTGGGAAAATTGCTCGAACTCCAAACAATGTAAATCCCATTGAATATAAGTGAGTATTTATTCGAAAGAGAAATGAGAAAAATAAAGTTTTGAGATATAAATCCCGACTCATGCTCAAGGATTCTCCCAAGGACTAGGGATAGATTATGATGAAACCTATTAACCTGTGATGGATTCAATCACGTTTTATTTTCTTATCATTATGGTTATCCACGAGACTTTGGACATACATATAATGGAAGTATTAACGACATATCAACATAGTTTACTGAATTCTGATATTACATGAAAATTTCAAATGGATATAAAATGTCAAAATCAGATACCCCTCAGTGAACTATATTCGATCAAATTGCAAAGATCATTGTATAGATTAAATTCATTTCGGTCACATGTGGTATCATTGACTTAATAAATACCTTTCTAAGACCATCTCCAGCCCATATCACCAAATTCTGTGTAAAAACTACACCAAATTTGGTGTTTTAGTGTAATTTTGTCAAAACCATCTCAACCCATTACACCAAATCTCACACCGAATGAATATTTTATTGTTTCTTTTTCACTTTATAGTAAGCAAATTTATGTATTTGTACAATTATTTTATTTTCTTATAGTTTATTACTATTAATATAATTAACTAAAAACATATATTTAATTAATATTAAATTAATTAATTCAATTAAAAAAATAAATATTACAATTAATATTAGCATCTGTATAGTTTAAATTATCATTGTTTGTTAATTATTATTATTTATAAAAAATATTAATTAATTATTAGAACCATATTATATAAATTAATTATATATAAAATGAGGATACAATTGAAATTTAAATTTGAAATATAAGAGAATTGGAGGGCAAATGGGGATATTGTTGTAGGTCCCAAGGGTGTAAGTAAGGTTTAGAAGGGGGTTAAATAAACCTTACCAACTTTTTGATTTTAGTCCTTTTAAAATTTTCTGAGTTAACACTCACACAACTAAGTCCTTGAGGGACAACTAAGTTAGTTATTCGCGAGTTAGCCACTCGCATGACTCGATAGAGCTGTTGATAGAATAACTCAATTTGTTTAACCTAAACCTTAACTAGGTTGTGTTGATTTTATCGCGTAAGACTTAACACCCTTGAATATGATTTAAACTTATTTTAACAATTGATTTTAGCACTTAGTTATTGATCGGTTGGATAGCAAATTATCGTGAGATAAAAGTAAGTATGCGGAAATAAAAATCTTGAAATGTAAATGACACGAGATGATTTTTATAGAGGTTCGAAGATGGGGTAATTCTTCTAATCCTCTCCTCCAACTCTGGAGGAATTCACTAAGTAATGCTCGATTCACAAAGTGGTTATCGGTCTAGAGACAAGTCTTGGTCACCACAAATGACTTGCTCCTTGGACTCGATCTAGAGATGCCTTGGTCACACAGTTGGCTTCTCCTCCGACTCGAACAGCTTCTTCACAGGCAGTGCCTTGCTACTTCAACTCACTTTCTCATGCTTCTTGGATTTGAACACGAAGCCCTCCAATAACTTGAGACCTGGTTCGACCTTGAACCTTCCTACAATCCTCCTTGGAAAGTAGACCCATTTTGATTCTTCAAAAGTTTCCTCTTCAACACTTTGAAGTTGTCTTTCCTTCACAACTTTGTGTTGGATTGATTTCTTTCGGGTTTTAGGCTTGAGGATTTTTGCTTGAATATCTTGAGAATATTTTGCGGGTTAATAGCTTTGAATGTTGCACGATTTCTCATGGTTCGGGTTTGTAAGGTAACCTTATCTCAATGAGTTTTCTCAGCCTTTTATAGTGAATTTTGAAATTTTGCCCGTTGAAGAGATAGGCTAATTTCAAAAGTAACTTGTGTTCGTTGGCTTGTCTTGTTGCGATCCTTGATGTTGACATTTCCTCGTATTTAATGTCTTGCGGCATTGCGGCGTATCGATACTAGGTGTAGTGCTTCCCATTGGTTTGTTCCTTTTGCACACAAGCTGGAACTAACACTTTATCTCGACAACTTTAATATGTTACCATTAAGAGTAACATTTTTGGCTTTCATCAACGGATCTCATTCATTGTCTTGACTTGACTGCGATCTTTTATTCCCCAGGTGACTTGAGTTAGCTTCCAATCTTTGGATGACTCATCTGTCACTTCAACTTGAACTTGACTTGGCTTCTTGAGTTGACTTGATGACTCTTCATCATACATTTTTCACAGGTGATACTCCTTCAGATCGAGTTCTTGACATTTCTTCTTTGCCATACTCAGTTGTCTTGCCGTGGAGTCTTCACTTCTGTCTTCAGTTAACTTCTTGTATTTCTAGGCATAGGCGACTCGATTCACTTTTCCATTATCTATTACAATACAAATTACAAGGAAAATGTGGTGCGATTCAACTTTTCCATTATATCTATAACAATACAAATTACAAGGAAAATGTGGTTCCAACATTCTAGTTTAAGTTTTACATGGCATTCATCAAAATCTACACAATAAATTTCTCAACAATTTCCCCCTTTTTGATGATGCCAAAACTTAAAAACATTAAACAACATGTAAACAACAAAGATACATACAGACAATGCAGAAACAAAGAATGTATGCGTAGAATCAATCATTTTATTGATCATAGCATTCTTGTCCTTTACACAGCTGTTTACAAAGTGTATCAGAGCATATTTAGATCTAAGCAAATTACAAGCATTTATGCTAAGATACAAATATAAAGTGAGAAATTACAAAACACTTTATTGAATATACAGATGACTTACACAAAAATGTATTTACAAGAGTAAAATACATGAAGGGTTCGCAGCAACACTTCATCATCTTCGTTGCCTCCTTCTTTCCTTTTCAGCTCTGTCATCATCAGTTCTCTTTCTTTTTCTTTCATCATCAGTTGCAATCTCTCCATATACGCCTGCATCCTCTGCTTCATATCAACATTGTCAGCACTCCAAACAAGCATTTTATTGTACAATGTCTTGAAATAGCGAACTTGCTCATATCGCATTGCACTCTGCTGCTGACACCACTCCTTGATCCTTACCACTATCACTCTCAAATCTGCTGTGAGGGTGGCATCTCTATTGTCCAGGCGTAAATCTTGTGAGGCCTGGTGCCGTTCGATCTTTTCAATCTCTGCACAGATTGTCTTGAAGACTTCACGGATCTCAGCTATCACACCTGATTCAGCTGCCGGCCATTCTGCATCAAAATCAAAGTATGCTGGCATAATAGAGTCGGTAGGGATGACAGGATCTTCTCGAACGGTGTATTGTCCCTGCTCTTTAGCAGTCTCTTCCTCTAGCTCAGGCAGCTCAATCGAAAAGGGAAATAATTGCTCAAAATTATCATCTCGCACATAAGGGATTGAAATTTCGGTCTGTGCCTGTGATGATCCAGGTGGAGTTGGTACTACTGCAGTTGTGGGAGCCTTTGCAGATTACTCGGATACAGCTGGCCCTTTTTGAGTGGGTTGGCCAGCTGACTCAGCCTCATTTGTCTTAACTGCTTCTTCGGTCTCGGCTGCAATATCAGCGTCATCGGATGATACTGAAACCTGGGGGCTTGGTTCATCATCAAAGTTAAATGTTTGACGACTTTGAAACTCGAACTGTCTCATCTCATGCGGAAGAACATCCTCGGTTGGTCCTTTTGATGTGCAACAGGTGTGGACTCAACTTCATCTTCAGACCCAGAAATGATAAGTCAGGGTTTTCCTGGGAATCATGAAGTGCACTAATCTCCTTCTCAGATTTAGCAACGTTAACAAGAGGGATGTTCTTTACTTCTTGAGCTTTACCCAGGAGGGTCTCAACTTCCTTGGGCCTTCAACACCTCCGGCCATCTCAATATGAGAGGGCACTTCAACATTCGCTTCGACAGTCGCAGTTGTCTTAGGGTCTTGGACCATGGCATCCGAAGGAGTTTCAACCCCTTGGATTGCACTTTCACTCCCCAGAGTGTTAACTCCCGGGGCATTTCCATCTTGTGCCTCGATCAACAATAAAAGGTGTCCTCGACTGCAAAGCGGTGACACTTCAACCAGACTCAACTATCAGAGCCGTTAATGTCAATCTGCTGTGGTTCTTTCTCGGTTTCCACTTCGCCTCCTTTCTTCAATAAAGAGTCATCTGCAGCATCCTCCGACCCTGCTGCAGTGGAGTGAGTTTCCTCCTCAGCTGGCACACCAACCGAGTGGCGATGTTGGGTCACTCTTCTCCAGGACTTCGGTGCTTCCGTTGAGTGCTCGGCCATTGGGGTAGGTGGCAAAACACCTTGATGAGGTTGGCTCAACTTGGGTGCCCAAAGTCCTAGTTTCATCGCGTTCCTTGGAACCATTCTCGGGGCCGGGCCGGGGGCGTAGGCTGCGGCAACGGCGAGGCAATATGTTGTGCTACGCCCAAAGTATCGATCAGAGGAGAGATTGAGACGACTCTCTCAGTCCTTGAACATTTATTGCTCATGCATCATCCTGGATTTCCTTAGAGCTTGTTGCATGTCGACTTCTCTGTTGCGACAACGGGATCCATATCTTCATCACTCTCTGAGAACACATCAAGATGAGAGTGAGTGTGTTCTAGAGTTCGAGAGCGTGCATATCTTGGCTTTCTCGTGAGCTTCTGCTTCCTTGGCTGCTTTAGCTTGTTCATTCTCCTTGAAGATTTGTAGGATATTGAGCGATTATCTTTATCAAGGGCACGAAGCACAGTGTTTACTCCGAAAATTGCAACAACTTTTATGGGATGGAAGGCAAGATGGCGCCCCTGGAGTGACTTAGCTTCCACGCCCTCCATTCTCGTGAGACGGGATGTCTAGATATATACCAGGAGAGTACATGATGACATCATCATCATCATCTTCTTCTTGTCCTTCCTTTTATGGGATAGAATGCAAGGTGTTCTCTCTGCTCTTCATCTTTAGAACGTCGTAGCAAGCGGGGGAGACAACTTTTTCAACTGGAGATTCGATTGTCTCATTACCTTCTTTATCCTCGGTTGTCCTCTCCACAATTGGGTCTTACGGGGGCCTCTGCTGATCACCTCGCGAGACTTGAGGAGAAGCGCACTTCTGAGTGTCGGATCTCGAAGCTTTCTCGGTGAGTGGTAGATTCAACTATCTTCTCACGCTCTTAAAAGCTTGACAATCCTTCTTCTTTTGGTTTTAACCGAGAGGAATTTACTGTTCTTTTCTTCCTCAGATTCGTTAGCGGTGGGGGGCATCCTTCTTCGATGGAGCTGTCTTCCCGGGCTTGGCAATCCTTTTCTTACGTATGGTGGAGAAAGGATTTGGGCTTTCTTCTCGGCCTCGGCTGCGGGCGGAGACTCGGCTGCGGGCGGTGCGGAGTGCATCTGTTTCTTTCTTTGCGGGGGCAGACCTTCTTCGTTGCAACATTCTTCTTGGGAGGAAAGGTAACAGCTGTGTCCTCGGGTTCAGCTGATTCCCCCTCACTTGTATCCGCCCTCTTCGCATGGGCTCTCTTCTGGGCCCCTGAGAGATTGGCCCCCGAACATCCTTTTATTTACATGGAAAGGTTTTCCATGTTGAAGAGGAATGCCCTTCACTTCCATCAGGTGGCCAATCACCAGGCCATAACCGAGAGATCCTCCAAAGGATCCGTCTTCCTTGTATGATTTATTCCCAACATTCAGTAAAGTCTGGCATTACCACGAACTTCGGCTAGTTGACTTTCTTGCCTTGCATGATTGCAGCCATGACCATCAGCTTAGTCTTTGACATCTGATTGAAGCTGCCAAACTTCATGTCTACACACTTGGAGACGACATCCATCAACTTGTGATAGTTGTCCTTCAGCAATTTCTTCTCAGCTGTGTAGACCACCTTCGCAGCACACTTGGGTTTAGCTACCTCTTTCCATGCAACAATCAAATCAACGTCTGCTTCATAAATCTCATTCATGCCCTCATACGGCAACAAACAGTGCTCCGCAAGGTCCTTGGTTGTTATCATTATGTGTGGACAGAGGACTTGATTCCCTCGTCCTGCACCTCTGCATTTACGTAGAACTGCGCCACCTTTTCAAGGTTGGTGTGTGAGTACTCCAAAGTCAGAAAAGCCTTAACACCGGACTTTTCCAACAATTCTGTGATCTTCTTCACTAGGGTTTCATCCGAACCTTGCTTCACCATGCTTTCAAAATCTACGGATGATCCTGAGTGGATTTGCTTTGATAACTTGATGAAATTAAACTTTGGTGCCATTTTTAGGAGTTTTTACCGATTAAAACTTGAAGAACTGGTTGAGAACACGTAGGGTTTACGAGAGAGAAAAACTTGCTTTGCCTTTGCTTTGAAAGATGAGCAGTTTCAGTAAAGTGTGAGAGAGAAGACTGAAAATTGTATATAAGGGTTATGAAAGGACATGTTTTTGATTTTGAAATTTGATCAAGATCAACGGCTGAGATTTAGCACGTCTTACTGCATTTAATTCCTCGCATTTAATGCGGCGATTTATATCCAATCATATGTTTATTGTCGACTTTTGGTATGCCCGTCATTATCAATGGCGTCATCCTTAAAAACATTCTGCTCATTTAAAATGACTGCATTTTTGTCACTTAGCTCATAAATGACTCACTTATCTCAAAAATGACTTAGCTCTTCTTACCTTTTATCATTAAGCGAATCAATTTGTCATAACAATCTGGTGACTTTCCGATATGGTTTGTTTCACTTGGCTTATGTGAAAAACTTGTTCATTTCTCACTTTCTATCTTCCATCTCTTCTCATTGAGTCTTACGAGCGTTAACTCATCTCAATTAACCCTAGCTCATGCTTAAGCTCTTCAAATCTTGATTCACATAAGGGCTTGGTGAATATGTCGACTAATGTTTATCGATTCGGATATATTCAAAGTGATGTCTTTCTTTTCAACATGATCTCTTATAAAATGATATCGACATCAATGTGCTTTGTTATTGAATGCAACACTGGATTACGAGGGATTGCAATAGCACTTGTGTTATCACACATAATTGGAATCTCTTTTTCTTCAATTTCATAATCTCTCAATTTCTTGTCTCATCCATAAGAATTGGGCACAACAGTATGCTGTGACTATGTACTCTGCTTCACCTATGGATGTGGCTATTGAGTTTTGCTTCTTACTAAACCAGGAAACCAATCTGTTTCCAAGAATTTGACATGTACACGAAGTACTCTTCCTATCAACTATACATCCGGCATAGTCGTAGTCGAGTAACCAATAAGCTTGAATCCACATTCCTTTGGATACCATAAGCCAACTTCACGGCATCCCTTTAAATATCTTAGGATTCTCTTAGTTGCGATCATGTGGCTCTCATTTGATGTTGATTGAAATCTTGCACATACACTACTTTGCCAAAGGTGATGTATGCAGTGCGAAGGTTTGTTAAATAGAAGCGATGATCAATAAGTGCTTTTTATCTTGTTTGATCTACAACTTTACCATCTGCATCCATGTCCATCTTGGTGATGTGTTCATTGATATTTTCACGAAGACTTCTCTTTCATACCAAATTTTTCATTAAATATCTGGTGTACTTTGTTTGACTTATGAAAGTTCCATCCTTCAATTGCTTAACTTGAAGTCTAGGAAGAAAGTCAGCTCTCATCATGCTCATTTCAAATTTGCCTTGCATGAGGTTTGAGAACTTATCACACAACCCTTCCTCATTCATCTTGTTTTTGAAAACCCATTTTGTGCCAATGACATTCGATGGGTTGGTCTGCTCACCAATTCCCATACTTTGTTCCTTTCAAACTCATTCACTCTTCTTGCGTGGCTTGAATCCAATGTGTATCATCCAGTGGTACATTTAGACACATCTTTTAACTCTATTTGGGAAATAAAACAAGTGAACATTGCTTCCTGCTGAGCTTTGGATCTCTATTCCCTCTTCTTGGCACCATCTCTAACATCTCCAATGACTAGCTCACGGTGGATGGTCTTCATTTGTTTAGCCATCTCACATCATTATGATGGGTTGAAGCAAATCGATTGGGTTCCTTTCAAAACTCGGTTCGCTCTTGTGTTTGTCTTGAGCAACTCTTTCATCATCATTCAATTGCAAATTTTCAAGTGAACATTGTCTTTGAGATTCTACCTCATCTTCATTTGCATTGGTTGCTTGGTTTCTGACTTCAACATAAGGACTCTTGTTGTCTTGAGCATAGTTTCATCATCATTCCGCTTAAAACTATTAGCTAACTATTCAATGTCTTCTCCATTCACATTAGGTTCATCAAAAACCAAATGAATAGACTCTTCTGTGACCATATTCCTCTTGTTCAACACTCTATAGGCTTTGCTCTCGGTGAGTATCCCAAAAAGATACCTTCATCGGCTTTAGCATTAAAAGCCTTTAGATTATCTTTGCAATTGTTGTGGATGAAGCATTTACATCCAAATAATCTAAAACTTTCAACATTTGGTTTCTCCCGGTCCATATCTCATAGGGAGTCTTGGTCAATTGCTTGTTTATCATGAATCTATTTTGAGTATAGCATGCGGTGTTGATGGCTTGACCCAAAAATCTCTTGGCAATCGGCTTGGCTAACATAGTTCTTGCGACTTCCTTGAGAGTTATGTTCCTTCTTTCGGCTACTCCATTCTGCGTGGAGTTTTTGCTGCAGATAACTCATGAGCAATACCATTTTCAACACAATCTTGTGTCATTATCCCATTGACAAACTCGGTTCCTCTATCGGACCTTATCTTTATAATGGTTTGATTCTTTTCATTTTGGACTCTTCTCATCGGTGAGGTAACTTCGCAAAGTTTCCTTCTTTTTGCACATGAAGATTGTCCATGTGTATCTTGAATAATCATCAATCACCACTAAGGTGTATTTATTTCCACTTATGCTAAGCTGGTTCTACAGGACCAAATAAGTCCATATGCAACGATGCAATATCCTTGTTGAAGAAGGACTAGAATTTTCCTTGAAGGAAGATTTGATCTGCCTTTTCCATCGGCATGCATCACATACACTTTCCTTCTTGTACACCGAGTCAGCAATCCTTCCACAAGATGACTCATTGCAAGCTTGTTGATTGTCTTGAAGTTCGATGATGACTCGGCTTCTTGTACCACAACCAACTTTATTGGGTTGTGCTCTTTTGCTAACAGACAGTGCTTGGTGTGGCGATGAGACCGATTTACCACATACATATATTTACGTCTTGATCCTTGCAAAGACTATTTCATTTGATTGATATCTTTATTCGGCACACTCCCATATCAATCCAACATTGTAGCCTTTGTCACAGAGTTGGTTGATGCTTAACGAGTTGAAGTTGAGACCTTCAACATATGCAACATCTGTGATCTCTAATCCATTCTTCTTGATGGATCCTGTGCCTTTATTTCACCGGAACTTCATTTTCTCCAAATATGACTTTTGCACCTCTAATCTCCTTGAATCTTGACAGATTTTTCTTGATTTTCTGTCATATGCGGAATGCCACTATCCATGTACCAGGTTCCTTGGCACTCGGTTATTCCTTGAACTGTCAATCAAGGAAATTAGTTTTTAGGTACCCATACTTGCCAGGTCCGAAGGGTTAGTCTTTGTAAGATGATACAACCAACCTATAGCCAAATGATTTGACTCTAAGAGGTTTCCATCTATCTGTGCCATAATCATAATTCACTTTGGCAAATTGCTTGGGGCTTTAGGTTCATACAAGCTGTCTCTTTTTATCTGTATGCTGTGTATGTGTTTTAGCTATTGCCGTCTTTGGGTAGTTGTGATATTTAAGTGTAGTGCACGGTGCATATGTTTGTTGATAATAGCTCTTTTGCCTTTGGAATGACCTTTCTTTGAGGTATAGGTCTTTGCCATCTGAGCTTGTATTCCATTGGTCTTTGCTGATTTTTCACATTGTTCCAATCGGCTTGGCTTTGAGTAGTTTCTACCATTCCCATCATATATGTTTCTTTGGTAAAACTTACGGGGTTTTTGGTAGCTCTGTTTATTTTTCACAAAGTACTTTCTATTTGGAGTTTCTTTGAGGAACTCTGTTGGATTTCTTCTTAGTTGTCCTCTCGGATCTTAATCGGTTGTTTTCCTTTTCCTTTATATCCAAGGCTAGTTTGTTTGTGATTGTCCTTCGGGATGAATGTGGGTGCAACATTTGGTGTCTTGGATTTTTGAGATGCTTCATTGCTTGAAGATCCATTTTCCAAAGTCACTCTAGGAGTTTGGTATGCGAAAGGAATTAAATCATATGCCTGTCTTATCTCCACATTCTTTTTGACTCATGATAATATCATCCAATGATTTGGATGCTTTTGTAAATAAGGCAATCACATTTTTGAGATCATTTTCCCTCTTTCCTAAAGCAGCTATCTCCGCTATTAGTTTAGCATTCTCGGCCTTTAGCTCTTTGTTCTCATCATCGGTTATGTGACTTAGAGTACTCGGCTCCTTAGTCGATTGTGAGTTTTGGCTTTTGAGTGGTAGTTTTCCTCATTTATAAGTGTGTGTGAGGATTTTATGTGCTTAAAGTCTTTCATCATTTTCCTAATGAATCATAAAGATCAGTGGGTGATGAAGTGTGTGTGTCACAATCACTATCATTGAATCGAATGAGATGAGTTAGAGTGTACCTCATCTTCTTGGTATGGTTGATCTTGTTCTTTAGCCATAAGACAGGATCATTGCTTCTTCTTGAGAATCACTTGAGTAGTCGGCTTCACTACTCTCTCGAGTCTACTTCATTTGACTTAGTTGTCTCGGCGGTCTTAGCGACCAACATGACTTTCTTCTTTTCTTGTCTTAACTCTCAAGACTTTTCTTTCTTCTTCATTCCTATACTTGTTGGTGGTGGATAGGAAAAGTCAATTGCAAAATGTCACTGGTTGTGTGCAATTCCAACACGGGTTCTCGGCTCTTTGATCGGCTCTTTACGTCCTTGGGTTATCGGCTCTCGATCTCAACCCTTTGATGCTTAGTTCTTGGGTGGCTTTGTCTTCCCTTGACTTGGAGGGAGCTGAATGTCTCTAGAGGATTCACCTTTGTTTCTTTTATAGCTCTTATTGAAGAACTTGTTAAATCTTTTAACCATCGGGGCAATATCCTCTTGGTCTATGGCTTCCCCTTGACTTCAACTATCTTTCCATACTTGACTATAAGAGCAAGCTGTCTTAGGTACAACTATCTCCTCTTGCTCTTTTCTTCTCGGCTCAAACTCATAAGCTTTGAGATCCGAGAAACACTTCATGATCGGATGTTGTTGTGAGGTTCATTGAATGTCTTAGGGCCATGACCTTCATTTCCCATTAAGCTGGGAGGCTTCTCAGAATCTTCATACACATTTCCTTTTGTGTATATTCTTTCCCAAGTGTTGATAGCTCATTTGTGATTTCGATGAATCGGCATCGGTGATCGAGTTTCACCGCGCAAGCATTTTAAAATTTTCAAATTTAAATACAACAACAAACAATTTATTTTCTTTAAATTGCTCGATCCTTCACAAATTAAAGTTAATTTATCCCAATTTCTTTTGCAGATTGGCAAGATTTGACTTTGTTGAACATTGCTTTGTCCAAAGTTTTGTAAAGTATGTCCTTGGCCACATTGTCCAAGTTGTATCATTTTTTGTCCTCGTTTGTCCACTTAGTCCTTGGTTTCTCAACCATGGCTGGTCTTGCCTCAGCAGCAGCTTCTTCTCCTTGATTCTGCATACTCTCCTTGCGGTTGTGTTCACTTTCGATTTGTAGTGGCCCATCCTCTATCACTAGCCACATTTCATCATGTAAACCAGATAGATGAGCCTGCATATGAATTTTCCAGTCATCAAATTCCTCAACAGTGAACATAGGGATGCGTGTAAAGTTTGCTTCCATGATAATAACTTTGCTAACAGTGAAAGATTTTGAAAATGCAAGTGTTAAAAATCTTTTCGAAAAGATAGAGATCTAGTTCAGTAACCAGTGTGGAAGGCTCAATGAACCAACCGCTCTGATACCACTTGTAGGTCCCAAGGGATGTGAGTAAGGTTTAGAAGGGGGTTGAATAAACCTTACCAACTTTTCGATTTTAGTCGTTAACACTCACACACACTAAGTCCTTGAGGGACAACTAAGTTAGTTATTCAAATAGAGTTAGCCACTCAACAAACTCGATAGAGTTGTTGATAGGATAACTCAGTTGTTTAACCTAAAACTTAACTAGACTGCGTGTTGATTTTATCGAGGTAAGACTTAACACCCTTGAATATGATTTAAACTTATTTTAAGAATTGATTTTAGCACTTAGTTATTGATCGTTTGATAGCAAATTATCAAAGAGATAAAAATAAGTATGCGAAATAAAAATGCTTAAATGTAAATGACACATGATATTTTTATAGAGGTTCGAAGATGGGGTAATTCTTCTAATCCTCTCTTCTCCAACTCTTGGAGGAATACACTAAGTAATGCTCGATTCACAAAGTGGTTATCGATCAGAGACAAGTTTTGGTCACACAAACGACTTGCTCCTTGGACTCGATCTAGAGATGCCTTGGTCACACAATTGGTTTCTCCTCCGACTCGGCTTCTTCACAGGCAGGCCTTTGCCTTGCTACTTTGACTCACTTTCTCATGCTTCTTGGATTTGAACACGAATCCCTCCAATAACTTGAGACTAGTTCGACCTTGAACCTTCCTACAATCCTCCTTGGAAAGTAGACCCATTTTGATTCTTCAAAAGTTTCCTCTTCAACACTTTGAAATTGTCTTTCCTTCACAACTTTGTGGTGGATTGATTTCTTTCAAGTTTTAGGCTTGAGGATTTTTGCTTGAATATCTTGAGAATATTTTGCGGGTTAATAGCTTTGAATGTTGCTTGATTTCTCGTGGTTCGAGGTTTGTAAGGTAACCTTATCTCAATGAGTTTCCTCGGCCTTTTATAGTGAATTTTTGAAATTTTGCCCATTGAAGAGATAAACTAATTTCAAAAGTTAATTGTGTTCGTTGCTTGTCTTGTTGCGATCCTTGATGTTGACATTTCCTCGTATTTAAAGTCTTGCGGCATTGCGTGTATCGACACTAGGTGCGGTGCTTCCCATTGGTTTGTTCCTTTTGCACACAACTAGAACTAACACTTTATCTCTCGATAACTTTAACATGTTACCATTCTCGAGTAACATTCTTGGCTTTCATCAACGGACCTCGTTGATTGTCTTGACTTATTTCGATCTTTTATTCCCCGAGGTGACTTGAGTTAGCTTCCAATCTTTGGATGACTCATCCGTCACTTCAACTTGAGACTTGGCTTCTTGAGTTGACTTGATTGACTCTTCATACAGGCTTGTTTCACACGGTGATACTCCTTCAGTCGAGTTCTTGACTTTTCTTCTTTGCCATACTCGGCTCTCTTTGCGGTAGCGATCTTCAATCGATCTTGATTGACTTCTTGTATTTCTAGGGCATAGTTGACTCGACTTAACTTTTCCATTTTATCTATCATAATACAAATTACAAGGAAAATGGGGTGCCAAATTTCTAGTTTAAGTTTTACATGGCATTCATTAAAATCTACACAATAAATTTCCAAACAATTGTATTCACCAAATTTGGTGTAAATGAATAGTGTTACACCAAATTTGGTGTAATACTATTCACTACACCAAATTTGGTGTAGTGTTTAGAGTTGGGTTGTAGATGATTTTTGCATATTTGGTGTTATCTTGTGGTATTTGAAGTTGAGTTGGAGTTGGCCTAAGGAATGTTACCAAAATAAAACCATTTGCCCATGCATTTTTATTAAAAGATTAGATATTGGGTTTGCTATCATTGCGGATATGTCGATGACATGAATTTGATTGGCACCCTAAAGAATTAACAAATCTTTGCTTTGAATATCTAAAGAAATAATTTGAGTTTAAAGATCTTGAAAAACAAAACTTTGTTTTGGTCTTGATCTTGAGCATAAGGATAACAAAATACTTATCCACCAATCTGTTGTACTAAAAGGTTACTCAATCGATTTAACTTGGACAAAACTCATCCTCAGTACCCCTATGGTCGTGCGCATTTAGATCCCGAAAGATGCATTCCAACTAAAAAGAATCGATGAAGAAATTTTGGATCTGAATCACCTTACCTTAATGCTATTGGAGCATTAATGTATCTTGCACAATGTACAATACCTAATATTTCTTTTGTAGTGAATCTACTTGCGATACAACTCGAGCCAACCCAAAGATATTGGAATGGTGTGAAACTCATTTTCAACACCTGACTTGTACTATAGATTTGGGGTTATACTATTCAAAGGAATCCACTAGCTCTGGGTTAGTTGGTTATGCTAATGTTGGATATATATATATATATATATATATGATCCACACAAAGCTCAATCACAATCACAGTTACTTTTTTTGTTATAACAATATAGCTATATCATGGTGACCTACTAAACAAACATTAGTCGCTACTTCTTCCAATCACTCGAGATAATTGCTCTTCTGAAGGCGGCAAAGAGTGTGTTTGGTTAAGATCAATTATAGTTCATATACAAAATGTTTTTATTATCGGGAAACTAGTTACAAATACTCCTACTATTATTAATAAGGATAATGCAACATGCATAACACAAATAAGAGGTGGTTACATAAATGGTTATGAGACCAAGCATATGTCACCAAAGTTTCAACACAACTCCAAAAAATGGAGAGATAAATGTTCAACAGATTAAGCTCTTGTTACAATCTTGCCGATCTGTTTACAAAATCTTTACCGACTTACATTCAAAAAAATTAGTTTTCAACATTGGAATGAGAAGAGTTAATATGAAGCAAGATTGATTGATGAGTTATGCAACTGATATTCTTCATCTCGGGGAGCAATATATTGTGCGTTGTGTACTCTTTTCCTTTTGCTGTTTTTTATCCCATTCGATTTTTCGAACAAGGTTTTTTGAGGCAACTTATGCACAAAGTCCGTTTTGAGAATATACTATTTTTTTCCTATGTAAGAATTTTTCAATAGGGTTTTACGGCTCAAGGTTTTAATGAGGCATACTCATCTAGCTTACTATTGTGCTACATCCCGAAGTGTTATGACAAATCCACAAGTTAGATTGTAGGTCCCAAGGGGTGTTTGTGTCAAGTCTTGAAGGGGTTGAATAGACTTAACCAATTTTCGATTCTTGTCTTTTAAATCGAGTTTTAATCATAAGTCATCTAAGTCCTTGAGGAAAACTTAGTTCAACCTCAAAAGTAGAGTTAGCTACTCATGAGACTTAGCCGAGAGATGTTGATAGAATAACTCTGCTGAGTGAAGTGACCTTTTTTAAAATCAACTAACTTGGTTTTAGTGGAAGTCTTACATCCTTTTGTTAAAATATATATTTAAACACTTGTTTTAGGTTAAGATATTATCGATTAACTTAACAAATTTATCAATCAGCGAGATATAAATATGCAAAAATAAATATACATAAAGTAAATAGACACGGAGAAGCAATTTATAGTGGTTCGAGGATGGGGTAATTCCTCTACTCCACTCTTGAATAAAGGAGGAAGAAAAATCCCTTGGAGAAAGTAAATAGACAACTGAATTGCGATCTCTTTGCAGCGGCCCTGTTGAAAAAGGCTACAACGAACAAAATTGTTTCTATGCCCCTGCAACTAAGCAAGTAGTAGAAAAGGTCGATGATACAACCGCACCTTGACATGTGTAAGATATCGTGCATTTAAGAGCTTTTTGATATATAAGCGATGCATTTGTATGCATATTTTGTAACATTTTATAAGAAATGGAGCTTAAGCGGAAAGATATCGGTTGGAAGGCCAGGACAAGATTGAAGAATACGAAGAGAAGATTGAATAAACGAAGAAAATGGACGAAGCTACTCATACGGTGCTGCCGTGTGAAGCTCACATGTCCGTGTGAGTTGATTCCGCGTGATTTTTACACATTCGTGGGACATGAATTTTAGAGACATGTTACATGACCTACCCGTGTGAAAGGGACACGTCCGTGTGAGGTTTTCAAAGCAAAAATAGAGACAGAAACCGTTTACGATATGGCGTGTGATCGCAAACGACAATACAATCTGTATGCATCTCGGTTTTTATGTCCTTTTCCGTCGAACTCTACAAGTGACCTCTCAAAGCACCAATATAAAGGGACCAATGCCTTGCACGAATACAACTTCAGAACATTACACAAATCAACAAACAAATCAACAAACTTAGAGAGGAGGGCTAATCTCGAAAAGCACCACAAAGCTTTTCCATCTACTAAGTACGAGGGGTTCGAAGGCACGGAGAGAAGATACATCCGACAAGAATGATTTTTGTTTCTTAGTTTAGATATCTTGTTTGTACTTAAACGATGTCAAATTATTCGATTTCAAGTTTGTCTATGAATATGTTATCGATTATTTTGGGTTAATCATTACGATCTAGTGGATAATCAAAAACCGTGGATTAAATCATTATTGATTGTTTTCTTAATTCATTTGTGGGTTCTATTATATGAATTTGAATGCTTATTTCTTGTAGATTATCGATAAATAATTTGCATGTAATATTTGTTAGTTCATGATTCGAGATGTGTTCTAACAAACCAAAATCGAACCAGGACATAAATAGATGTAATGTATTGGAAGATTACAACTATTTGTGGGGAGTAGTTCAATTCCAAGATCTTTTAGGAGCTAATATTATTTGTTGAGCGGGATGCTAGCAATTGGTATTATTTAACTGTTTATTTTCTTCGGGAGAGGAATAAACAAATATAGAAGCGAACCCATAGAAACACATGAATTGGTTTTGATAAACATTAATTGGATTTAATATTAAAGAAACATGTTGAGATTATGTGCTTAGGGTTGCTTTTGTATTTATTGAAAAAACTTGTGGAGTTCGGGTTTTTTATAAATTTACATATTTTATTTTTACTTGTTAATTTTGGATTTATAAAACTTGTGATTTTAAACTTCAATAAAATTAGAATATGATGTTATTATAGCATAAATATTTCGTATTTAATTCTGAGAATACGAGATTGCTTCTTTATTATTCTATAAACTACGATGTACACTTGCGATATAGTGAAAAGATTTTCGTAATCAAGTTTTTGTCGCCGTTGAGGATTGAAAGGTTCAACTTAGATATAGTTCAATATAATTAAAGCAAAATTTTTGTAAATTGTTTTTTAGTTTTTTTCATTTTGTAATTTTTCTTATTTTTCGAATTTGTTTTTCTTTTGTAAATTTTTTTTTATTGTAATATTTTTTTTTTGAATTTCGATTTCTTTGGAATCACATGTAGCCCAAATTTTTTTGCGGTGGGAGGTCAAAATCAAAAGGGCAAATTCCCAAGATCTTGAACTTAGAGAGAAAAGTGCAATGCCATTTGTCTAATGGATGGTACAAATATGAGGCTCAAAGATTTCAAATGACTTAGCGCATTGTGGGAGGCAAGACGTGGAAACTTAGCGCATTATTTTGACTTTGATTTTTATTTCTGTTTATTTTTATTTTTATTTATTTTTATTTTATTTTGATCGCCTTCGTTTATTTTGTTTTAATTCGATTTTGATTTCTTATTAACGTAATTTTAGTTTTCTTTGTTTTTTTGAGTTGTTGTATAGGAGGCGTCGCGATAAACTCCGAGTTTTAAAAATAAAAATCAAAACACACGACCGTGTGAAATTTCACACGACTCATGCGATATGCTTCACGAGACCAGCCACATGGGCATGTCGTGTGAATCGCACACGACCATGTGGTTGGACCAAGCAGACGGATAGACAACAAAGCGGTACGCACGACCGGGCGTGAAATGCACACGGGTCATGTGAGCGATCCAAGTAAGTACTCTTTATGAATTTTTCTTTCTTTTGATAATTTTCTCATATGTCCGGACGAATCATATTTTAAGTTTTTTTTTTTTGGGGAAGGGTTGTCAAAAATGCGTAAATAAGTATTGTTGCATATTGCTTATCATTTAGGATTGCGGTACAAACATATAAAATTTGCAAAAAAAAACAATTTTTTAATTTTTTTTAGCACGTTTAATTGCTTTTGTGTGATTTAAGATCAAAATCTAAAAAAGTACAAAAAGCTTCCGTATGATTTTATTATGAGCACATGATTTCATGTGATGAAATATTTTGTGAATAATGTGGTGAATTGTTGAAAAGATGTCTTTTGCATGTTTGGTATTGATTAAGAAAATTGGGTATTTGAGCATGATGAAAAATAAGCTTGTGAGCTTTTGATCCTTTAACTTTTTTCATATTATGTAGTCTCATTTTTTCTTGAGCGTATCATTTATGATTATTAGAATTCTAGAACTTGTTTTGGTATCTTCATTGAAATCATGTGTGTGTGCAATTTTTGAAGAAGATTTAAGGCCATCTTTGTTTAGCCTACTTAGCCTAAAATATCTACCTATGAACTCATGATTATCTAGTTAGCCTTTTGAGCACTAAACTTTTTATTGTTAGCCACATTTTGATCTTTAAAATTGAAAAATATATTTTTATCCCTAAAACTTGAGCTTATAGAAAATGAATAGTTTGGGGAGATGTGGTGAAATTTTGAAAAAGAGAGAAAGTTGGCAAGCGTACGAGAGATGAGCAGTCTTAAGTAAATGAGAGAATAATGAAGCTCAAAAAAGAAAGAAAATTTCTAGAAAAAAATAGAAAAATCGAGTAAAGAAAAAAAAAAAGAAAGAAGAAATATTAAAATTGAAAAATTGAAAGTTTAAGGCAAAACAAAATAAAGAAAGAAAAAGTCCTAATAATGAAAAAGAGATGAAAAGGGTGGAGTTGAGTTGAAAAAGTAAATATCTTGAAAATAATGAATTTTATGATGAAATTGGATTAGTGAATTGCAAGTCTGTGAACTTAAATTCTATTTGCTCAAGTCAAGTCACTTAATTCAAAGTTTCCTATCCTTACCAAATAGCCTACATTACAACCAAATGAAAGTTTTTTGATTCTTAAGTTATGCACACTAAAGTGTTAGTGATGTTAGACGATTTGCAAGCTTATGGTAGTTCTACGTTATTGAATTGATTTTGAGTGCATACACTTCTCATACACTTTGAGAGTTAAGTGATACACTATTTCTTCTGAGTTGCGATGTCAAGTACCCGAAACAGTATTGATTATGCCGAACTTGTGATAGATGATTTCTTGATAATAAATTGCATGGTTTACTAAGATATGGAGTCAAATGAGATTGAATGTTTATAGTGTTCTTATGTGTTCTTTTTACCCCTTGAGATTATTTTTCTTAACTTGCTCGAGGGCGATAAATGATTTAAGTTTGGGGGATTTTGATATGTGTAAAATATACGTGCATTTAGAACTTATTTTGATATATAATTGCATTTGCAAATTTTACTTTGTTTCCTTAGAAGGGCATGATAATGCGTATTTTTGTAAACTTCTACAAGAAACATAGCTTAAATGGAAAGATATTAGTTGGGAGGCGTGGACAAGATTGAATAATGCGAAGAGAAGATAGAATAAACGAAGAAAACGGACGGAAACCACTCACATGGTCAGCCCGTGTGAAGCTCACACGGCCGTGAGAGTTGATTTCGTGTGATTTTTACACGTTCGTGCGACTTGAATTTCAGAGACATGTTACACGACCTACTCGTGTGAAAGTGACACTCCGCGTGAAGTGTTCAGAGCAAAAATAGAGATGATACACGTTTACACGGCCGGCGTGTGATCTGCACACGGTTATGCAATTAGTCTCAGTATGATTTTTGTGTCCTTTTCCGTCAAAACTCTACAAGTGATCTCTCAAAATTCCTATATAAAGGGACCAAGGCCTTGCACCTTTTACAACTTCATAGAAAATTATACACCAACAAATACAACAAAATACACTAGGGTTACACAAATCAATAGTCTTTCGAGAGAAGAGGGCTAATCTACGAAGAGCACCACAAGGCCTTTCGCATCTACGGAAGCACAAGGGTTCAAAGGCTTGGAGAGAAGATCTATCCTGACAAGAATGTTTTTTCTTTCTTAGTTTAGATCTCTTGTTTGTATTTAAACAATGTAAAACTATTTGATTTCAAGTTTTTCTATGAATTTGTCATCAATTATGTTGGGCTAATCATTCTGATCCTAGGTCCTAATCAAAATTGTGGATTTAATCTTTATTGATTGTTTTCTTAACATGTTATATTATATGAATTCGAATGCTTATTTCTTGTATATTATCTGATCAATTATTTGCATGTCATATTTGTTAGTTCATAATTCAGGAAATGTGTTCTAACAAACGAAAATCGGATTTAGACATAAATAGGGGTAACGTATCGGGAGACTACAACTATTTGTGGGTTGTACTTCAATTCAAAGATATTTTGGGGGTTAATATTATTTGTTGAGCAGAGATGCTAGTAATTGGTGTTAATCAACTGTTTATTTGCTTTTTGAGGGGGAATAAACAAATATATGAATTGAACTCATAGAAATACATGAAATTAGTTTTGATAAACATTAATTGCATTTAATATTAAAGAAGCATGTTGAGATCATGTTCTAGGATTTATAAAAGACTTGTAGAGTTTGGGGTTTTATGAATTAACATATTTTATTTTTACTTGTTAATTTAGGATTTACAAAACTTGTGATTTTCGGTGGCTTTAATAAAATTAGAATATGATGTTATTATTGCCTAAGTGTTTCATATTTCATCCCACGAGAATACTACTTTACTTGCCATTATTCTATAAACTACGTTTTACACTTGCGATATAGTGAAAAGATTTTGCGATCAAGTTTTGCAAATGCTCATGTTATTGAAAAGGTAGTTGTTAAGATAATTGTTGGAGTTGGTGATTTCGTCATACTCCATGTGGAAGAGGAGCATGTTGTCAAAACCTTTGTGCCTTGAATGAACTAGGATCCCCTATTTATCTGAAATAGAGGCCATGTTGCGTTTGTGGAGGCTATGGAAATTGAGCACGAAGCATAGTCTGTTTGAATCCAACACAATCCTCTTTGAGAAAAAAAGGCAGAAAAGCGAACACCTTTGAGAAGGGTAATGCTCATGAGCCTCATATTTGCCCCTTCACTAATGTTGTAATCCCGGATTGCTACAACAACAATGATGATGATGAACCCATTGAAGGAGCTGATGCAATCGAAGCTACTCAGTTGAAGAAAGCCTTACAAGAGTATCGTGAGTTCCTCGGGCAAGAAAAGCTGAAGGGTATTGGAGAATCACCCTGGTTCACTCTCCGACTCCAATTATTCAAGATGTGGTGAGATCTTAAGCCGCGGTCACCACCTCGGCTCACTCTCGGGGACAAGACATAAGTGAGGTTGGCGATGATAATGGGTAGAAGATGTTATAGAGGGTAACCCAATGGAGCCACGCCCTAAGGAATCTATTGAGACAACTCAAGAATTGGCTGAACAGTCATATGAAACATCCAAGTCCCCGGTAATAGTTGACCCCACTGAAGGGAAACTGCTCACACGCAGCCAGGTCAGAGAAGGCTGCAGGGAACCAAGAAATATCATAGTTAGGAGGCAAAGGTGTGTTAGCTTAATAGAAAATTGTTGTTCCTAATGAAGTTGTGATGGTTAAGACTATCACTGGCGGCCGATACTTAAAACAATATTAAAGGCAAATGAAGTTACAAAGGTCAAATTCACTGAATCAAAGCAAATGAAGGATTGGAAAAAACCATGGCAATTGAGACTGCTGGTCATGAAGTGTAATCAAAAAGGTTGAGACCTCGAAGAATGCCAATATCGAAGAGCCAACAATAGCTAAGTCTGTTGCAGGGAGTGTAGAAGTCCTTTCAGCGGTTGAGACTGCTGCAAAAGTAGCTGAAGACACTATGGTAGTTGAGACTGCCAGGGGGATGTCAATGTTTCTGATGACGTACGTATTCTCAGAATTCGAGACCACTGAGCCTATAGTGATTGATGCTTATTGACTTTGAAGTTGGGTACTCAGATATGGCTGAAGATTTTGAAGAATCATTAGAGTCAGATAAAGAAACCAGGGGCTTGGAGAAAAGTATGAAGTACACCAGAATGAGGATCGTGCTTTGAGTCGATGGGCCACCCCACTAGCTCAATCTCACGCTGTGATCTTTGCTCAAATAGGCGAGGCCAAGGGAACTCAAATGGACGAATCAACTATTGCTAGTGACGTTGTTAACACAAACAAGCACTTTCGGCTAACCAGGCTTCCATAGTGCTCGGTACGATGAGGTTTCCACGGTGAGGAAAAATGAGCTAAAGGCTAGGGAGAGGAGCGAACTATTCTGATGCATGGGAACTTTCTCCGATCTAGGTGGCATATTGGGGATGCCATATTTCCCTTTATGGAAAGAATTCCTATGAAGTGAGACGGAGGAGGAAGCTACTCATTCAACGTCTAAATAGACCTAGGCTGTCGCTGCATTCCATCGGATATGCAAATCATACCTTTTGGCCATGATTTCGATTTATTATTTCACGAATATTCAAGTCTAGAAGCGTTGGCTTTCGGCGTGCCTTCCGAGCTATGTGGGAGGAAATGGAAACCATGGAGAAAAGTTTTGGCGACTTATGTGACTTGATCAACAATCATGATGCCACAATCTTAGGAGACATTTGTGGAGCAAGTGCTTAGGATCATAGAATGGGCTCGGCAGACCAAGGACTTCGAAGAGAGCAAGTCGGCTACTTCAAATAGTTGTTTTCCAAGTTAGTTGTCTCAGAGTCGACCAACTTGCATTCATGAGAAAGAGGGATAATATCGAGATAATGGAAAGCCATCTCTCGGACATGGAGTTGTTGCCGATGAAAATGGAGAAAACGATGGAGCACATGGAGGGCGTCATTGAAAGCTAGGGATTCTTTCAATGAAGAATCAGCTATTTCACTCGACTCAACCCGGCCGAAGAAACTCGTCACTCACAAGAAGTTGGACTCCACTTTTAAAGTCTCATAACTTTCCGCAAAGTTCTTCTCAGAGTGATGATGCCAAAAGGGGAAGAAGAGTTGGAAAAACCCCTCCAAAGTCAACACCTCAATCCATTCACAACTACTTCAAGACTCACAATTGAAGAAAAAGTTGAGTTAGCTTTTCAGAAGAAGAAAATTTGAAATTGCAAAGCTCTAGACAAAATCAAGAGAGAGAATCCAAAAGCTTGAAGTCTAATTTGGAGGTCCGCACAATAAAGCTCCCAAGAGAAGAAGCTACTCCCCTCCTGGTCCATTGGAAGAAAGGTCCAATGAAGAGTTTGATATTCTTCTATCGGAGCGATATTGTTGGGAAATTTATGTAATATATTTTGATGATACCATGCAAAACGTAGATTAAGAAATTGGTACCCTTAATTCAACTGTAAATCAACTTGTAATAGATAGGAATATGTAAAGCTAAGTGGAAGCACCCATGTTGAAGATTTTCGGGACTCGTTTGAAGATCGAAGAAGACCCGGTTATGTGGCAACTAAGTGAAGTGAAGTCTCAATCAAGTGATAAAAAGTCATTCCAAAATCAAAATTGGAATTGATTGTCTAAGGGAATATGCAGATAGGATGAAAGAACGCTAAAAAGATCTATTGTTAAGCAAAGTCCGAGGTTTTGCTCGAAATAGGCATGTGTCAAACTGCCTACATTAAAGTTGTTTTGCTAAAAGAGTCCAAATAGCAAGGAACCAATGAGATGTACTTGAAAACTGCAGAGATTAAGGAAAGGATGCACATCATAAAATTCAAGGTACAATCCACATCAATGCTTTGCAAGATCGGACAAGCTTTACAACCTACGAAGTGTAGTTTGAAAAGGCCGAGGATTCATCCGATAGAAGGTAACGAGACATATTAGCAAGCAAGCACCAAATAACCTTCAAATCAAAGCAATATCTCTCAAGCATTCAAAAATATCCTCAAGCCTAATCTCGAAGGAAATTGATCCAATACACTCGAAGAAAATACAACTTCATTTGTTGAAGAGGAAAAATTTGTTTCAAGAACAAGGGGTCTACTCTCCAAGATTGAAGGAGGTGTAGTAAGGTTCCAAATCGAACCAAGAGCTCAACTTGTTGGAGGGTTATGTGAACAATTCTAAGAGTTTGAAGGAGCTGAAGTAGCAGGGCAACTGCCTTGTGAAGAAGCTGAGTCCCAGGAGCAGCTAGCATGTGATCAAAGATGTCTCGGACTGCAACCATTTTGTAACCAAGTCAAGTTACATTAGTGGATTATCCTCTAGGGGTTGGAGAAGAGTGGATTAGAGGAATTACCCCAACCTCGAACCACTATAAATTGCTTGTGTCATTTTATTTCCATCATACTTACATTCTTGCATATCTTTATAATTTCCGTTTGTTAATTTGCTAAGTCAACTGATAATAACCTATCTTAAACAATTGTTGAAAAACGTATTCAAAACAAAGGGTGAAAGTCTTCCGTTGTAAAAAGTGTTAGTTGAACCAACTGAGTTACACTATCAACAGCTCAGTCGAGTCTGTTGAGTGGCTAACCCTATTGTGCAAGTAAACTTAGTCTGTCACCAAGACTTAGTGAGTTGAGCTCAACTCGAATTTCTAAAAAGGACTAAAAATGAAAAGTTGGTAATGTCTATTCAACCCCTCCCCTTCTTGACTTTACTTATCATCTTTTGGGACCTCAAAGGTGGTATCAAAGCAGTTGGTTCATTGAGTCTTCCACACTAGTTACTGAACTAGATTTCATTATTTTTTCATCAAAATAACACTTGCAGTTTTTAAAGCTTTTATTTTAAAAGAAAAGTTATATCATGGAAGCAAATCTAACTCCCATTCCAATGTTTACTATTGAAGAATTTGATGATTGAAAAATACGTATGCATGCTCACCTGCCAGCTTTACATGATGAAATGTGGTTTGTCATTAAGGATGGGCCACTACAAATAATGAAGGTAAACACAACTATAAGGGCTCCTGCTCCTGAGGCTGCTGATGTACCAGAAGAGGAAACTGATGCAGCTCATGCAACGCAAGGCCTACGTGTTGCTGTTGATGTTGTTGCTGTTGTGGTATCTAGACCTTCTATGGTGGAAAATCCACGTTGCGAGTGGGTAAATGAGGGCAGAAAGAGATACAACTTTGAGAATGTTTCCAAGAACATTTTCCACAAAACTCTTGATAAGACCATG
This sequence comes from Rehmannia glutinosa, assembly GCA_016081115.2. Lineage (NCBI taxonomy): Eukaryota > Viridiplantae > Streptophyta > Magnoliopsida > Lamiales > Orobanchaceae > Rehmannia > Rehmannia glutinosa. Next base: position 3,907 of record JABTTQ020001070.1, on the reverse strand, counting down.
TTTTAACAAAGTTAAATCTTGCAAAACGGCCAAAGAAATATGAGAAAAACTAACTTTAATTTGTGAAGGGTCTGATCAAATTATAGAAAATAAATTAACTGTTGTTCAAAAATTTGAAAACTTTAAAATGCTTGCGGGTGTGAGTCCCTGATCGAGTTGGATGCCAAATTCACATAGATAAGAAATGAACTCTCGGCTCACAGGAAAGAATATACACAGAGGGAAATGTGTATTAAGATTCTAAGGTCTCTCCCAAATGGGAAATGAAGGTGATGGCTTTGAGATATTCAATGGACCTTACAAGAATATCCACCCATGAGCTGTTCTCATACCTTAAAGCATATGAATTTGAGCTCAAAGGAATGAACAAGAAGAGACAGCTTGTACTAGAGCAATTTGCACTCATGCCTGGTGAGTCCAAGAGAGTCAAACCAAAGCTATTGACTAGGAGGAGATTGCCCTTATGGTAAAAAGGTTTGACAAGTTATTCAATAAGAACTACAAGAGGAACAATGGGAATCATCCATGAGACACCCAACACCCTCCAAAGCAAGGGAGGACAGACCACCAAAGAGAGATGATCACCAAAGAACTGAGTATTCGAGGGTTTGAAAGAGAGACTTCTAGAGAGCTAAAAACCTATGTTAGAATTGCGGACAACCCGGACAATTTCTTTTGTTGATTTCATATTCATCACTCAACAAGTATAGAAATGAAACAGGGAAAGAAAGGTCTTCGAGAAACAAGACAAGAAAATAAGAAAGGCATGTTGGTTGTTTAGACTAATGCCGACACAACCAAGTGTAATGAACCAGGCAGAAAGATATCGGTGAAGCCGACTACTTCTACGACCTGTTAAGAGGCTATGATATGACTCATGGCCAATGAACAAAACTCCAAAGAACAAGAAGATGAGGTACACTCTAACTCATCCCATTCTATTTATGATGACATGATAGTGACACAAAAACTTCATCACCCTTAGATATTTATGATTCTATTGGCAAAATGATGAAAGATTTTGAGCTTGTAAAATCCTCACACACTTTTAAATGAGGAAAATAGCCAAAAGCAAAACTCACGGTGACTAAAGAGTCGAATCTTTGTTAGAAATTTATTATTATGTTTTGATGAAACCATGTAAAACTTAGAATAGAAAGTTGGCACTCCATTTTCCTTGTATTTCAATTTGTAATAAATTGGATTGTATGGCCGAGTGAAGTCGGCTATGTTGAAGGATACAAGAGTAAGGCGAAGATCGAAGTGAAGACCTATCCCCGTGTTTCGGTTTGAGTGTAGTCAAGATGGAAGGCACAAACTTCGAATGAAGAAAAGATCGGCGGAAGGGACAGCTGAGTAAAGGTTATGAAGTGACAATCAAGTCGGATAAAGCCAATTCTTCGATTGAATCGGTTGAGTCATTCTAAAATATTGGGGATGACTCAAGTCAAAGGGGTAAATGCGGCTATCAAGTCGAATCGGCTAATATTAACTTTGTTGCACGGAAGTCGAGATATTACTTAAATTAGTAATATGTCCATGCCCATGTCTAAAAGTGCCCATCCCAAGTGCAAAAGCAATAAACCAATGGAAGCAATGAGCTTGTGTCGGAGTCTGAAAAGTCACAGACATCATTTTATACGAGGAAAAGTCACCATCACAAGTGCAAGTCAACAAAAGACAAGCCAACGAACAAGAAGTTTGATTTGAAAATAGCCTATCTCTTCAATCTGACAAATTTTCAAATGAGCACTATAAAAGATCGAGAAGCAAATGAGAATATGTTACCATTCTTACAAGCGATTCAAGAAAGAAACTGCAAAAGTATTCTCAAGCTTACTAAGATATTCCTCAAGCCCAAATTCGAAGGAAATCGGTCAACACACTCGGTGAAGGAAAGAATACTTCATCCAATTGAAGAGGAAACATTTTTAAAGAACTTAGAGTCTACTCTCAAGGTTGAAGAAGTTGTAGTAAGGTTCAAGGTCGAACCATAAGCTTTGAGCACATTGCTTCAAGGTCATGTGATCAATTCCAAGGGTTCGAAGGTAGTAGCAAAGCCTGGAAGAAGTGAAGAGTCCCGGGAGAAGCTTGACTATGTGATCAAAGCATCTCGGACTGAGAACTACTCAGAATCTGATCGATTACTTAGTGGATTTCTCCGGGAGTTAGAGAAGAGTGGATTAGAGGAATTACCCCATCCTCGAACCACTTTAAAATTTGCTTGTGTCATTTATTTACATCATTTTATTCTCCTGGCTTTACTTTATATTTGTTGTTTAATTTATATTGCTAACCCAGCTGATAATAGCATTTCTAAACATAAGTGTTAAAAACAAGTTTAAGAATATCAAGGGTGTTAAGTCTTCCATTTGAACAAAAACAACTAAAAAGTTAAGTGCTAGTTGACTGTGATTTATACTATCAACGGCTCGGTCGAGTTTGTTGAGTGGGTAACTTTTGGTTGAAGTAAGCTTGAACCTAGCCGTCCCCTAAGGACTTAGGCCGATTTAGTCTCTTTGTGTTAAAATATTTTAAAAAGACTAAATTCAAAAAGTTGGTAAAGTTTATTCAACCCCCTTCTAAACCTTACAACACACCCTCGGGACCTACAAGTGGTATCGGAGCGGTTGGTTCATTGAGCCTTCCACCTTTAGTTCTTGAACTAGATCTCAATCTTTTCAAAAGATATAACTCTTGTGTTTTCAATGCTTTTATTTCAAAAGCAAAGTTATTCTTTATTAGATAAATGTTTTTATCAAGATTTTGATGATTATGTTTAAATGAGTTTTACACCAAAACAATATTTTTAAATGTTTTCCAAATACTCCCAATTGATTTAAAAATATTTTTACTAATTTTTGGAGTATTTTTGAAGTTTATTTTTGACATAAAATTGGACAACATACATTTTGAGTCCAACTCTGGTCTCCTATAGGGCTTCCCATATCCGGGAAATGATTTTTGAAAGCAGAACGAGGAGTTTGAAAAACTTCAATAGGTCGGCCAGCCGAACAAGAGGTCGGCCCAGTACTTGAAATGTGTTAAATGAAATTGAACACTCAGAACACAAAAAAATGAGGAGGACTCACGGTCAAGCTTGGGGCGGTGGACCCCTAGGGGCGACTCCTCGGACCCCACGACTGATCGACCCCCTCCATCAGTATCCGCATCTCACGATCTTCTTTATAACATTCAAAATTTCAATATAGCGACCAATCGCTCTGTGTTATTTTTGACAAAGATTCCAACCGTTGAACATCCATTATACGGCCAAGATTTACTTTAACAATTTTGTACATTTTTCTAAATCTTGTGATCTTCTTTTTGTAGACAAAGTGAAGAAGGATGAGCTATGTTTGTAAAGACTCTCCTATAAATAGAGGATGATTTTAAAGACACAAGACATAACAACACAAGCAAACACACAACATGAAATGCAAATTTCTCTAAGCTTTCACTTTCAACATTCTTGTTGTAATAGCCTAAGTCTTACACTTTCACATATTGATGTCTAGGCTTAATTCTTGATTACACGGCCTCTCCAACTTGTATTATCGTTATCGAGTTGTAATCTTGAATTTGGGTTCTTCATTCAACACAAGATATCATTGTCGGTGTTCTTGTGGTAGAATACACTTGGGTGATCTTAGGTGTTAGGTGTTAGAAGATTGTGGTAATCTTATTATTGATGAGTTTTGTGCTCTTCCAAGGAGGAAGATTGTGGTAATCTTCACAAGGTTCCGTAGAAGATTGTGGTCATCTTCAAGGAGATTGTGGTAATCACCAAAGAGGTGTTGTAAAGGTGATTTTGTAATAATTTTGGTAATTATTAATAAAATCGTTTTTTTTGAAATCCCGTCGGGAAATCTCTTTGGGGTGGGTAGATTATTAGGTCTAGGTAGGT
>JABTTQ020001069.1:0-50000 GCA_016081115.2 Rehmannia glutinosa | reverse complement strand
TATCGGAGAGTTTGCAAAAACTTATGCTTTTAGAAAAAAATAATTTATTGTAGCAAAAGTAAGAGTAGTTGTGAATCAGAAGTTGATAGAGTTTGAAAATAAATTCAAAAGTTAAGAATCAGAAGTTAAGTTAGGTGAAAAAGTTGTAGAGGTGCTTATAATTTGTTTATAAAATTTAAACTAGGAGTAGAAACACAAATCTAAAGCACCTCTCTCCATACTTTTAGGTTATGATTAAATGAAGCAGAAGTTGATACTTGCAAACACAAAAAAGTGATTTTTTAAGCAAAAATGTAATAAACATTTTTTTTAGTAATTGCAAACACTCCCTATATCTATTAGATTCAACTATTATATGTTATTGTAGTTGTTATAATATTCAATTTAGACAACAACATATCATTAACTTTTTAGTTATCGAATTGATAAGTATTTTTTGCTCATTTTGATTGTTCCGCATAATATTCACGTACAATACGTTAAAACCGCAAAACCGCCCGAAACCGCCCGAAACCGTTGAAAACCGCATGTTTGTTTTATTCTAAAAAACCGCGACTTAAAATCAAACTCTTGGCCGAACCGCACTTAGCAATTCGGTTTGAAAATATTGAAAAAACCGCCCAAACCGCACCGTGATCACCCTAGCCTCATCACTTGGTCATTGAATAAATGTACAAAAGTTGTTTTGGGACTAATAGTCCCAACTTTTGTACATTTATTCAATGACCAAGTATATATATAGGTATTGGATCATATGTGGCAAGCTCCTTAATATGTGGCGGTGTGAGCAGATCTAGACCACTAACATGTTTAATCCAAAGGCATATTTTTCCATTTTTTTAAATAAAATCGAAACCAGCCCATTTAAGGGCAAATTAGGCAAATTACAATTTGTGTGTAACGTTTAAAATGGTAACTGCAAACATTGTTCCTATTTTTTAGGGATTCAATCACCAAATAAGTCTCCGATTTTTGCCCGTTTTTTTTTCTCACAATAATCTCAAAGATTTCGTCCACCCCCACAAACCCCACTATCACACGTTTCACTTTGTTCATCTCTCTCAAAATTACTTCTCCCAAACCGCCGACCACAATATTTCTTCTCTGGAAAAATCGACCCACAAACCGCCGGCCACAACACTTCTTCTCTGAAAAAGCGACCCGGAGGAGTCATCGGTCTGCACGGGCGCAATTTTTTGGGCATAAACCCTCCAAAAAGTTTCGCAAATCTTCACGGTATGCCCCGATTCCATTCTTTCGATTTATTTTGGCGGTGGGACGAAGATAACAAATCTGAGTCTTTTTTCCCTACATCGACTACATGTTTTATACCATTTGAAGAGGTTTTGTTATGGGTTTTCTTTAGTTTTTGTGTGACCTAGTTCAATTTCATATATATATATATATATATATATATATATATAGGGGAGGATCAAGTGAGACCATGTCTCTAGGTGAGACACAATGGACTAATCTCAACCATCCCCCACTATTAATCAATGGGTATGATTTAATGGATAAAAATATATTAAAATATTAATTTAATCAATATAAGGGTAGTAGGGTAAAATAACATAACAAGTTAGTTACAAAAATGGAATCAAATATCTTTCTCTCTCATACATCTCCCAATTTTCCCAATCTCACGTCTCTCTCTCTCATTCCTCCATTAACGCAAATAAAGAAAAAAACGAAGAACTCAAAAATCACGGTTCATGAAAATTACAGAGAAAAAATAAGAAAAATCGGTGCAATATTACGGAGAAATAACGAACAAAGTGAGTTCGAAAACTAAATATGCAACAAAACTCAAATAAATATGCATTATCCGAAAACTATCTCATGCAACATAAAAAAATTAATATGTAAACGCTTATATCCAACTATGCAAGACGTCATAAACTATGCAACAAAATCAACTAACTATGTATTATCTAGAAACTATCTATGCATTGTGGAATAACTAAATATGCGAAATTATGTAACATCCCATTTTTATAATTTCCAAAAGCAACATCCCATTTTCATAACTAAATATACATTATATTGAACCTATTTATGCGAGTTTAGTATAACTACATATGAAATACGTTATATTCGATTATGTCTTATTTTCGTAAAACAGTGCCAACAAAATAACTAAATATGCATTATTTGATGTTTAATTATGCGATAAAGAACCCTAACTATCTTTGTAAAATAAAAATATTTGGAAAGAAAATGATTCCTTAAATTCCGCCACAAAATTCGGCGATGTCAATTTTTAAAAATCCTCTGGGACCACTAATTTGAACCATAAAATCCGTTGGGACCACTAATTTGAATTACAAAATTACAATCTTACCCTTAAAATCAGCAAAAATTAGGAAATAATTAAAAAAGTGAATTAATTACATCCCTTCATTTTTTGAGATCAATGGGTAAGATGAGTCCACACTGTCTCACCTAGGGAGGGTGGTCTCATTTGAACCAAATCCTATATATATATATATATATATATATATATATATATTTTAATTTTCTAGGGTTCTTGCAATCGATTTTTCTACACACGTCCTTTTTTTGCATTTTGGGTATGTGAAATTACAAAGAATGAATGTATTTGATCGCAATACATATAGTATAAGTTTACGACAAAATGATATACACATAGATAACAAATTATATAATTCATCCGTTAATTTGTGCTTTTTCATTCATATTTTTGTGTAATCTTACGCAAGCATGACATTTTCTTTGTGCTTTTGGTATATACATAACCAATTTGATGTGCATATTTTTGCATAATGTATGAAGTGTGTGTTTTTTCATTCATATTTTGGTGTTTTGTTTGTTAATTTTGGTGTATATATACATAGGGTATTGTGGTTTTTGCACTAGTATGGTGAACTCGTGCATAGGGCATTGTGGTTCAGTACTATTGTGCATATTTTTGCACAATGTACGAAATTTATTTTTTTATTCATATTTTGGTGTTTTTGTTTGTTAATTTTGGTGTATATATACACACGGTATTGTGGTTTTTGCACTAGTATGGTGAATGTGCATAAGGGTAATGTGGTTCGTACTATTGTGCATCTTTTAGCACAATGTATGAAGTTTGTTTTTTTCATTCATATTTTGGTATTTTGTTTGTTAATTTTGCTCTATATATACATAGGTTATTGTGGTTTTTGCGCTAGTATGGTGAATCTGTGCATGGGGGTATTGTGGTTCGAATACAATATGCCATTTCGAAAGCATGGCTTATTATGTGCTTGGTTGGTAATCTTGTGTTTATGGAATAACTATGAATATGGGGTAGGTTCACTTTTTGTGTGTTAGTACTACATGCATATCCATTTACTAAGTTTGGTAGTATTATCTTGTATTTTTCATTAAATAAGAGGAAATAATATTTCAAAAGGCCCAAAGTGATCAAGTTACGTGCCTCGGGACTCTTTAATTTCATGGATTCTCTCTCACAATTCTATCCGGAATAACATTTTCCTTCATGAAAATAACTTGAAAGTTCAAAAAAACTTAATATTGGTCCATAGATAATATTTTCTCTCGAATTTAATTTGAAAACAAAGAACCAATTAAACTCACCAAAGTGAGTTATGGTTTGAAATTAGAGATGCATATTTTTGTAGAATGCATGAAGTTTGTGGTTTTTCATTCAACTTTGGTGTTTTGTTTATTAATTTTGGTGTATATATACATAGGTTATTGTGTTTTTGCACTAGTATGGTGAACGGTGCATATGGTATTGTGGTTTTTTTGTCTTTTAACGGTGTTTTTGCACAATGTATGAATTTTGTGTTTTTGTGCCCCGCCATTTTCTCCATTTTCGTATTATGTACGTAATGTGATGTTATTTGTCTTTTCTAAATTCCAGGTTAAATGACAAGAGGTAATAGGAAGAGACACCTTCCCTAGTCCCAAGCGAGGTCCGAGTGACGTTAACCCAGGAGAAAGAGCGCTAAATCGTGATCAAAGCTTCGTTGCCCAAATTCGGGACCGAGATCCGTCCCCAATGTTTTATCCGCGCATTGGTTCGGCTCAATAATCACCAGACAAGAGTCGTTGTTGAAATGGGATTCGGGAGCTTCTTTGGGATAAACATTGAAGAACTCCCGGGAGATTTATCTATTGGTTGGTGGATAATTTCAATTCTCTCACATGTGAGTTGATTCCCGGACGAGAGGTCAATTCGTGTTGGTGAAAAGGATGTCAAACATGTTTTGGGGTTCCTAGAGGTGGAATTAGAGTCGAGAAAAAAACAAAATCCGAAACAAGCCAAGCATATGTTGAATGGCAGTCCCGTTTGAGCCTAATCCGAATGATTCATATTCAATTACGGCCGAGGTGTCTGAAAAGATGTTGGAGGACATGGAAGGTGGTATATGGTTCGGGACGAACTTTATTGCGTTGGTGGATGCGCAAATTATCGGGAATATGCAGGGCGGATACGTAAACGCGATTGTAATGAAAAGCCTGGAGAATGTCGACGACATTCGAAAATGAATCAAAAGTGCGAGCACACCTTGATGACATTGCTAGAGAGCAAAGAGAGATGGACGTCAACAAAGAAGAAGAGTTTTAACGGCCCCCTCATTTTTTGATTGTAAGTACATATCAATTATGTTAACTTAATCAAAATCAACAAATAATTAACCTTTTTTTTGTATCACAGGGTTTATACATGGACCGAGTTGTATTGGCCATTCGTGCCTTCCCAAGGGTGGTCCGTGTGTGTGCGTTAAACTTACCACCGAAAATATCCGAGATAGGAATAACGACAAAATGAAGCGCGCGGATATGGGCTTGGTTGGATTGATTGCCCAATTGATGAGGCCGTACCCGGTTCGCGCAATACACAAAGACACGCCACCGTCAAATAATCATGTTGTTATGCAGCCACATGGGGAGCAAAACATTCCCGATGCACGCCCCCGACATTCGTTCTTTGGTGGTGTGCAGTGCCAATTCCTTTTTCGATTTTTAGTTTTTTTTTTTTCATTTTATACATGGAGAGGTAGGTTTATGGGACAGGTTATCATGACGAGTTTTAATATTTAGAATATTGTATGGTCTTGTTTGGCATAATATGACAACAAAGGTGCATAATATTAGTTATTAAATGGTATATTGATTAACTAATTAATTTTTGGGTTTTAGTTTCATAACATTTGTCCCGATTTTTTTGTTTTTGCAAATGGTATAAAATTAGTGACAGAGATAGGTGTTCGATAGTTACATTTTGGCATCATATTAGTCTCCAATATCTTTTGTAATAGGAAAGGCCACAAACAAACATAGTATGTGGTAGTTGTATGGGACATGTTATTATGTTAGTTTTTAATATTCATTATCTTTGTATCATTTTGTTTCGTATAACATGACAACAAAGGTGCATAATATTAGTTGTTAAATGCTATGTTGATTAACTAATTAATTTTTGTTCTAGTCCATAAAAGTCAGTCATGATTTTTGGTTTGAAAAATGGTATAAAAGTAGTGAAAGATAAATGTTCGATAGATACAATTTGGCATCATAATAATCCCAAATACATACCGTGCACAATTTTTTTGTCTTAATTATTTTGATAGTTATTTTTAAGCTCAAAGATTCATTGAAATGAGTATGAAACAATTGACAAATACTTATGCTTTTTTGGTGCGGGTATTGTTGGGAGTGTTCGCTAAGTCAAGCGATCATTTGCAAATCGAAGTTATGGATATCCTTGCCTTTGCTTGACAATGCACCAAGGGAGTTGGCTTGAACCCGATTTTGGGAAAATCCAAGAACGGCTAGGAAGTTCATATGTTTTCCCGGGGACAAGCTGGGGAAGACACCGTGTCGGGGACACTATTGTCGGCCGAATCGCAAAGAGATGAACGCATGCAGTAACCCGAGAAAACATAGCCGCTCTTGAGAAGGTTGAAGAGGCTACACGTCGCCGAGAGGAGTTCTAGAAAGTATCTGAGGATATGCCGAATTTCATATTGGGTTGACGCAGATCCCAATATTGCGACTGGACAGACGTTCTTGAGACATCACATCAATACTCGAGAGGAACACCCGGTGGGGAGCCACAGAAAGAGGGTGTAAGAATACTCATTTTTAGTTTGTATAATTTATGGTAATCTTGTATCATTTTGTTTGGTATAACATGACAACAAAGGTGCATAATATTAGCTATTAAATGGTATATTGATTAACTTATTAATTTTTTGTTTTAGTTCATAAAAAGTCATCATGATTTTCTTGTTTGCAAAATGGTATAACAAAATAGTGAAAGATAAATGTTCAAATAGTTACAATTTGGCATATTTTGTATTGGTTACATGTGTGTGGTAGATTTGACACTCTTTTTTTTATTTTTTACGGGTTTTTTTCAGGGGCATGTTGGCGTGGGGCAAGGTGTTGAAGGCGGGAGGATGTGATTAGGGTTGGCACAGTGAGATGTCGTGGGGAGGAGGAGCGGTGGAAGGATATGCGACCGAAAGCGGCATCGCTGCAGCTACTCAAACGCGTAAGAGCACTAGGAAGCGAAAAACAGTCAAGTTGTCTTCTCCATTCCGTTTGAGACGGGTCAACTTCGCCCGGAGATGAATAAGATCCACAATGTTGTGTCGAAGTGGGTTTTTGACAACGCTGGCGCTACAAGGTTAATGCATTTCTTTAATATGTGGTTTTCAACAAGATTTCTCTATAATCTTTTGTTATTATTACTTATGTTTATTTTTTTTTTCGTTCAATGTACACAGAACCGATGTTTTATTTAGGATGGGAGACAATGTCTTGACGAGAGAAGATTTGGAGACCCTGAGGCCTGGGGAGTACATTTCTGGAAACGTCATTGACGTGTGGGCCAAAATGTTGAACGAAATGGAGGAATCAAGGGATGCCAATTCCCCTCCGAGGTTTTTTTCTCGACAATTTGGTGACGATATGACCCATCTTTTTAATTGTGGTGTTGAACACCATGACGCCTATTTATTTACATTACCACGCATAATTAACTCTGCGGGGTGTTTTGGATAATGATTCTAGATGTGTTCTTGAATATTTGTCATTGAATTTAGTGGGGACTAGTCATTGCCATTCAATTTTTATTAATGTGAAGCTAATTTATTACATTTTGGCATACAAAAATTATGGAATGTCGTAATATTTTTAAGCATTGATGTCGTACGTGTCTTTGTGTGGAATTTGTTAAAAATATTTTTTAGCGACATACGATTATACTCTATGCGTCTCTTTGCACAAGAATTGCTTAAGAAAGGAGGTGGGTCAAAAGCTTTTGACCAAGATTGTGGACCCAACTCCGGCCGAAATGCAGAGGCCATTGAGATGGTATAACCTTTGTAGAATATATACGTCGTGTTTGTTGTTCCTACCTAAATTTTAACGAGTATACATTTTCCTGCTACCTAGTTCTTCTTCCCTATTATAAACGGATGGCACTTGATCGTGATTTGCGTCAACATAAAGAAGAAATCTTGTCACATTTTGGACAACTGACTCTTCGGATGGTGGTACCGGTTGCGGCAAGTACGCAAGGATGCTTGGGAGAAATTGGTAAAACACATTTACATTTTTAATTTTCCTGTATATTTTTGTTCTTACATGTGGATAATATATGGTGATAGAATACTATTAACTTTGTATACGATATAAATTACTTGATATATGGTTAGTTTAATTTTTACATTTTTAAATTGGCATGTTATTTTGATGAAAACATAGATATGAATTGGTGTACACATACGTTTTGTGTGGTATACAATTAGTAGTAGTATAACATACTGATTTTACATGATTGAAACCTTTTTGCTATTTATTTTGGTTGTTTTAGTTGATGGTAAGATTTATTGATTTGGTCATTTAATTCTTTTTTTTTTTCATTTTTCATCTTGTAGTTGGAGCCGTTTTCTAGATACCTCCTAGCACGTGGTGCCACCATCGACTTTCAATGTTGAAAAATGTCGCCCACGATAAGACTCGCCATGCCGTGGAGGGTGGCGGAAAACACGATCGATCGTGGGATCTATGCCATGCATCACATGGAGACCTACATGGGGGGACCATTAAAGAAATGGAACGTGGGATTTGACAAGGCCGACGCCGGAGTTTGCACGTTTGAGGACGCTTTGTCGCCACGAAATCCTCGATGCATGACTTGAACCAAGAAAGAACAAGGTGCTTGGTTTGGCCAAAAAGTTTGTTAGGGAAAGTAGTTGGTTTATCGATTGAGGAGTTCATTTAGACGGAGCTTCTAAGTACACTTTATTTATTACTTGAGTAGAACCTTTTTTTTACCCCGTGCATTTCTATCAACATTATGTGTTACTTATTTATGAACAATATTCAAGCAAACATGTTTCCGTGTGTTATGCGTATTGTTAGTGTGTAAAAGTGCACATTTCATCAATATGCAAAATATGTTCCTTCTTGCTTTGGTATATGCACATTCATATGCAAAATCTTTGGATTTTTCCAGTTTTTGAAGATGTTTCTAACGAATCACGTGTATGCACAATACCTAAGCAGTTTGTGTTCAGGTACTAGTATTGCTTTTTATTTTTGTAACTTCATGTAAGAAATGTATTACTGAATGTTACACTAATCACGAAACGACAGGCAAATGTATACCAAAAATAATAGATGAAGATACTAAAATATAATTATTTAAACATCATTATATACTGAGTATAAACCACCAAAGTATTGATATATATACACCACAATAATCCCCAAATTCACTATATTTTTCGATTTTTTGTTGAAGTACTACAATTATTTTTACTCATTCAAGTCATCCTAAGCGGTTTGTGTTCAGTTACATGGAATATTTTTTAAGTAATAGTCGAATGACTAAAAACGATGCAAGATTACAATACAAATGAAATTCAGGTTATAATGCAAATGACATTCAATTAGAATATAAATGATGTTTAATTTAACAAAAACCAACATTCAGACAACCGCGTTGTGACTGGGTCAAAAATTTGGAAATGACTTAGAAAGTGTAGTCAGAATGACTAAAAAAACGATGTAAGATTACAATACAAATGGCATTCAGTTATAATCCAAATGACATTCAATTATAATATAAATGATGTTTAATTTAACAAAAACCAACATTCAGACAGCCGCCTTGTTACTGGGCGAAATTTGGAAATGACTCGAGAAAGTGTATTTGAATTATGTAGGTTGATCGGGACATGTTCGGCTATTGTGAGATGCAATTTTTCCACATGTGCCACACTTCCTCTTCGTTTCGTGCTTGCACGGATTGCTTTCTCCTTTTTGGCTTTGTAGCCTTGCTTTTAATCCGGCTCATCACGCTTTGTTACGAGCTTGTTGCGGTGGCAATATCGAGATCTCCAATTGAGAAGTAGAGCCGCAATAATTCTCAAATAGTTCTTCAACGCCCCGTCAAGTCGTCCGTCTTTTTCGTGGCCTAACTTGTTCTTATGTTCGAACAATAAGCGTGCTAAGTCAGCCAATTTTTCCACTTTACCGCTTAAGTAGTCGTATGCGGTTGTGGAAGGTGGACCATAATTCATTTAGGGTTGTGGTTGCTTCTTGGCCGCCGTTGAATTAAATGCTGATTGGCGGCTTGTTGTTGACGGATGTATGGATGATAGCCTCATCCATCGATTAGGCACGTATTTCCTGGGAATATGATTGAGGTCCTTGAATACAACGAAAATGTGTTGACACAAAATACCGTGCATTTCAAACATTTTGCAACTGCACATTGCAACTCGCTCTCTTCCTTGCGATACTGTACTTTGAATTCATCATCAAATTCGTCCTTTATTGAGTAGGAACATGTAGGCCACCATGTGCACTGAACATTTGTAACACGCATTTGCAATCTCCAGGCTTATTTTCTTGAAAACAGCAGGCGTGTACAACGTTGAAGCATGTTTCTCAATCCCCAATGGTGTTTGGCAATGAGGAACAAGAGTGTCACTGTCGTTGTTTAGTTTGTGTACGGCGGCGTGTCGTTGCGACTCCATTGCACTATCAAAGTGCATGAAGAACTCGAGCAAATTTACTTGTGGATTCGTATAACCGCCAAACCAACTGTTTGTGCTCTCGCACCGTTATGTAGTATGCATCAAACCTCCCATGGGAACATCCCGAAAATAAGCGGGATCCACTCTCTCGGATTTCAAACATTTTAGTAAACCACGAATGATTTTCTAGTTCGAAATATTTCATAACAGAATGCCATAAATTTTCAAACTCATCGGGTTCATGTTTTTCATCCCAAACCGCTGCGTTAAGACGGCACAAGAAATCCTCATTCTTGAACAATGCGTGCCCCACTTTTGTGCTAACTTTTTCCATTATGTGCCACATGCATAAGCGGTGTCTTGCGGTCTTAAAAACTACCCGAAACGCGCGTTCTTCATCGCCGGATCCCGATCGGTCACAATGTAGTACGGTTCCTTGCCCATGGTATCCAAAATTGTCCGAATAACCACACATATGATTCCTCATCCTCCTTCAATAGCAATCCACAACCAAGTGTTACACACCGATAGTTGTCAATGCCCGTGAATGGCGCAAACACCATTTTGTACTGTGCGCAAATGTTTTTGTAGATACACCATTATTGCATTAAATGTACACCATGTAATGCATCAATAACTACCAAAAGTATTTTATGTGTATACTACAATCATTAAATGCGAGTACATTCTTTCAAACAGGTTTAAGCCAGAAAGTTAATTAAAAAATTCACAATTACTACTCTATTTGAACACATACATATTTATATATTTATACCACAATAGTACTATTTCTTTCCTTATTATAAGAATACATTCGTCCATACATGCCAAATGCATACCAAAAAAGCTAACCTGTTTGTATTATTGTAAGTAGCATCGAATGATACAACATCACCGAACATTGTGTAATTTCTCACTGAAATAGGGTCCGCCCAGAAAAGTCTTGTTAATTGGTCTTGTTCGTCAACGGCATAACTGAAGGCCATTCCTGGACATGTCTCCTTTTTTTTCAAGTACCGGTCTATTATTAACTGTGCGTCTGCACCTCGTATGTATGCCTTTAAATCTCTCTTGAAATTCTTGAAATCGATTGGCAACGCCCCCGCTTGAGAAAAACCACCAACCATTTCTCTGTACAGTGGTGTGTCTTTGAACCTGCCGATGTTGGCCTTGAACAATTGAAGATGAATTGTTTGTGCCCAAAATTCAAATTCGATTCACCTTAAGAAAATTTCGCAAGATTCTGAATTGAATGAATGTGTGTGGCGCTCTTGAAATTTTTATAGCATATGCACCGTTCGTCGTGTATTCTAGTATGCGGTGGCGTTGCATCCACAAATGATTCGACAATCTTGTTCGTCATTTGGTGTGTGAATTGCTTGCTTAGACACCTACCACAGACGATGTTTGTTTGTGACCTTCCCTGTTACAAACAATATATTGGAGACGGATCTCTTTGTTCCTAAATTTCCTTGACGTGCTTATTCGTATGTCAAAGCCGCATTGTTTACCATACTCCCTATAAAACTCCACACCCTTGTCCAAACTCCCAAAATGCATGCCCACCCGCGGTATTTTATCTGTTCAACTTCGTATCCAATATTTGGTGTTTCCGGGTGATATTACCAGATGCTCTCGTATTTCGACGTCTTTGGATCTGTTTCATCACTACTATCTGTACACACATGTACACAAAAATAAGTGAAAGTGTTACAATCATGTCACCAATTTTCGGGCAAATATATACCAAAATGAAACGTTGGTATACTATTATTCAACTATTTGAACACCATTGTTGTTCACAATCTAAATCACCAAAGTATTCGCATATATACACCATAATATGTTGCAAATACACAAGTTTGTCGAATCGTATACAACTATACGTTTTAATATATCGCTTCAAATAAACATTCTAACACATAATATCACATTTTAAATTAACACAATAATATACATATCTATACACGAAAAATTGCTTTACTACCACATATATTGCACTACTTGTATACAACGATTTCACATAAAACATTCATAATTACCCTACTAGCCCACAACATATAATGCATGCTTACATGTATACAATCAATATAAGTGTATACCAACCTAATGTATAATGTATATGCTTCAGTATATATCTTTACATTTACATAAACATCAATTATGATTCCACGTTAAAGTAACAAAAACACCAACAGGATGAATAATGATATTGCGCTATTTTCCAAAAAAAACACACATACCAGGGAAAAAAAGCACTAAAACACAGTTCTCATTATGTTTGTCCGCCAAATATTCTTCATGTTGTCCATCGTCGATCTCATCGCCCATTTTTCAAGGTTTTTGTGATCTTTTTTCCTGTCTGTAGCTTTTTTTTTGTGTTTTTTTGACGTCAAGCTCGTTATTTTTTCTGAAGAATTCTGGATGGATGAACAATGGAGAAGATGACAGGGAAACGTTTCTTTTTGGTTGCCAAATTAAAGAGTATTCTGTTATGGTAAGATTGCAATCAAAAGGATCCCTTGATTTTAGGTGGTTCATTATGGTATTAAATCAGGCGATTTTAGTGGATTACTGAAATGCCCTTTTCGAATTAAAAATAATTAAAAATAGTGTTTTGCAAGACCAATCTAGACCATTGATTGTTTCGGATGTAGGGATGGGATCTGTCCCACCTTTGCCACATGGTAAGAGGGCGCCACATGAGATCCATCACTATATATATATATATATATATATATATATATATATATATTATAGAGGAAATTCCACCATATCCTCTTTTTTGAAAAAATACCACCAAATACGCTCTTATCATTTTTATACCTATTTTTTTCATTTTTTACGCTCCAGCTTATTTTTTGATTATTTTAATTACGTTTTTTTTTTCGTTTTTTATTGTTTATGTATTGTTTTATATGTTATATATGTTGTTTCGATGTTGTTTAAATTTGTTTCTTTGTTGTTTCTTTTTTGTTTTTCTTAGTTGTTTCTTTTATTGTTTCGATGTTTCAAAACAACTTTTACCTATTTTTTATGTTACTTTTTGTTCATGTATTGTTTTGTACATTGTTTCTGTGTTGTTCTATAATATTTTTAATATTGTTCAAATAATTTTTTGTTGTTTTCATGTAGTTATCAATGTGTAGATACAATTTTTACCTACTTTTAAGCTATTTTTATTCATGTGGTATTTTTAATAATTTTTACGTTGTTTCTAGGTTGTTTGCATACCATTTTTAATATTGTTCTTATGTTTATTTGTCTTTTCCACGTAGTTTTCGATGTTTAAATACAATTTGTACCTATTTTTAAGCTCTTTTTGCTCATATGGTGTTTTCTATATTGTTTCTTGGTTGTTTCCATGGATTGGATCAAAAATTAAATTTTGTTTTTTTACTCATGTTGTTTCTAGATTATTTTCAATTTGTTTGGTTTTAATATATGTTGTTTTTTTTTTATAAGATTTTAAGTATAAAATGGATTATTTAACGGGGGTAAAATTTATTTTTCACTGAAATTTGATTAGAAGAAACATGTTTGAAACAACAAAGAAACAACAAAACATGTTTGGAACAACAAAGAAACAACAACGTAAAAAAGTCTGGGAAATTATGGCAGGAGCGTAATTTTGTCCAAAAAAGGGGGAAAAAGCATAATTTTATCCAAAAATAACCGAAAAGCGTAATATTATGTCTTTTGTCCACAAAAATTGGGTAGTTGTGTCTTCATCCCTATATTATATCTATAATTTTGTGGTGTTTCCTTTCAAAGTGGTGGAATATATATTTAATGGGCTTTCAACAGTTTACGGTTTACCCTAGCAATAGAACTTTCTAGGAGTGATCACGGTGCGGTTTTACGATTTTTTTATAAAATATTAAATGGAATATATTGCCTTATGTGGGTTTTTTAAAAATTAATTTCAAGTTGTCGATTTATTAAGTAAAATCAAAGGTGCAGTTTTAGGCGGTGGCGTATGGTTGCTGTGCGGTTTGGCGGTTTTAATAAATAAAAATCTTATAAGATTGATAAATATTATATCTCTTTTAGAATATTAAGAAAAATGTTCAAAAAATGTGAAACGTTTAAGATTTAAAATAATATTAAACAAGATGATTTTGCAAATGCAATGCACCTTGCATTACTTTTGATCCACTACATTCAAAACATAATATATTTTAATGTTATGTTACTTTGAATGCAAAACATAATGTATATTTGTAACATTAAAGAAAAAAATTAAAATACATTTTATGTGGAATCTAAAATACAAATCTTAATTTATTATTCACCAAATTAGTTTTTAATATATTGCAGATTGTCTAATTATTCAACTAAATAGTGATGAAAAGCCTTATATTTTAACACTAAAATTGTATAAGAGCGGTGCGATTTTGGCAGTGCGGTTTTGTTCCAAAACCACAATCGAACCGACGAAGTGGTGCGATTTTCATTCAATATTCTAATCGCAGTTATAATCGAAAATTCACTACAAACGTGTGGTGTGGTGCGGTGCAGACGGTTTTAAAAACTTATGATCACACCTAGAATTCGCGCCCTGCGCGTGCATACAATTACTCCAAGAGATAGTCTCCTGTTAGAGAGTCTAACCGTTAGTCGGATCCAGCCTAATGGATCTACTGACCCACGAATCCAGTGACCCAACGGAATGTCTAATACTTTTTGGGGGACCTACTAATACTATTCAGTGTGACTACTAATAATTTTTTTTATTAGAAAAATCAATACTTTTTAGGGAAATTACTAAAATCTTTCAAGGAAAAAATGAATATTTTTCAGGGGAACTATTACTACGTTTCTCAAGGATGACTAATACTTTTGACGGAAAAAAAACTATTGCTTTTTAGGGTGACTTTTGAATTTTTTCAAATAAACTACGTACTAATACTTTTCAAATGAAAAACCTAATACTTTTCAAATGAAAAATCTAATACTTTTCAGTGCTCTTGTGATACTATATTACTATAAAATATTATAAAACTAATACAATTTCAAGTGAACTATGAACTAATACTTTTTAGAGAGACTGCTAATACTTTTCAGAGTGATTGCTAATACTAGTCTCTAAAAATTACAAAAACGTCATTGCTAATATTACAAAATACCATGGGATCGTTGTTGGAATCCTTCTAACTGATTTTGACCCGTTAGACCTGACAGGAGTTTTTGTCTTACTTTGTCTTACTTCAAAACCAGATTCAACTCTTTGTACATTTCCCCCTATATTTTCGACTTTGTGAATTTAATTGGAGCAAAATTTTGAGTTTTATTCAACATAATTGGAGTAATTAAGGTTTGAAAAATGGGAAAATAATTTCTTTGATCATGTAATTTGGACTATTTTGATATTTAGTCCTCTAAGTAATGATATTTAAATTTTAGTCTATTATCTTTAAAAAAATTGGACATTGAGTCTTATTTTGAACAAATTTATTTAATTCTATCGGAAATTGCTGGCTATGACTGCCCTGGGCAAGCATGGCAAAAATTTAAGGATTTTGGTAATTTGACGCAAATATTTGTACCAAAACATTTAAATTCCAAATTTTGTGTGTCAATATTTTGTGATTTGACGTTTCAATTTTTGCGCCAAATCACCAAAATACCTAAATTTCTTAGACACGTTAGTACTCATCATAATATTACAAATTTTCCATCATAATCGGACTAAATGTCCAATTGTTTTAACGATTTTGGACCAAGATTTAAAGCTGACTACTTAAATGACTAAATCTCCAAGTAGTCCAAGTTATAAGAAAAAAAAACTATTCTGCCTTTGAAAAATGATGTGTACATATGAGTTTGGTAGATTAACGTAAATCTTAAAAATATTAAAACATATAATGCAAGAAAATTTTAACATTTATTAAAAAAATCCGTGGTCAAACACTCAAACTTATCATTAATATAGCTTACAACTTTCGCTCCCCTCAGTTCTTTGGTTTCTTCATTTTTTCTCTTATCAATATCTATTTTTTTTAAATAAATAGAAATATATAAAAAGAAAGAAGGGCAGCGCTATTGGCACCTCCCTTTTTGATGAGTACACTCACTTGATAAAATTTCAAAAATGTAATTGCCTTAAAAGACTATAATACCCTTACTTAAAAGTCAAGTTCTAAATACACCCCCCAATCTATAAATACACCCACATCATTTATTACACTTAAATCTAATAAAACACACACACCCCACATCCTTCAGCTACATTCTTCTTCTTCTTCTTCTTTCTTGATAAAAGCTGAAACCTTGTTCTTATAAATCCTAGATTTTTCGACACCAATATAACATCTTATATGGACAACAAGGAATTGATTTCCCCAAATAATATAAGTATCTTCTTAGTTTTCAGCTCAAAGTATGTAATTTATCCATTTTTACCCATTCAAAATTGTTGATGCACCATTGTTGTGCGACAATAGGCACGACCACTCAACATGAAACGATCATCACTTCGATCGTGCCACATAGCACCATGGCACGATCATTTATTCCATCGTGCCACATATGGCACGATGTATTTTTCCATGATCGTGCTATTGTGCCATTTGACACGATAGAGGGTGGAACAATCATCACTTCCATCGTGCCATTTTGACAGAATGTGTTTTTTGGGCTTATTGATTCTGTTTTAATAGGAAACAAACTCGTTGCCTACGTAATATAGTGTTGTTTGTCCTCCTAATAATGATGAGAATGTTGAAGAGCTTGGTGTTATTACGAATTATACACACACGTATTCACGACATACGAGTTATTTTTTTCTCGGGATAAATTATTTTATTGGGTGCATGAGAGAGGACATGAGCACGACATGGTTATTGTAATAAGTAGGTCGAATAGTGGTCAAGGAAAGAAAAGACCTTGAGTATTTTTGGCTTGTGAACGCAGTGGGCATTACCGTGAATCAAAACAGACTAGAAATGTCGAGAAAATGATGCTAAAAAAGTTGAGAACAAAGTCTCTAAGAGAGAAACTGGAACAAAGAAATGTGGTTGCCCATTTCGTTTGAGGGTTTGGCAAGTAACAATTAAAGGAGAATGGTCACTAGATGTTGAATGTGGTGTGCATAATCATCCAATTGCACAATATTTGGAGGGTCGCTCTTTTGCCTGTCGATTATCAAGAAGTGAGGAAGAATATGTGTTGGATATGTCACACGAAAATACTCGGCCGAAGGACATTTTGTTTGGCCTACAAAATAAGTTTCAAGATAAGTCCACCATAAGGACTATCTACAATGCTCGTATGAAGAATAGAGTTATCGAGCGTGAGGGTCGATCTCAAATGCCACAACTTATGCATAAATTGAAGGAGCATGGATATTTCTATCATCATAGACGTTGCGAGATGAGTAACACCGTGAAGGATATATTCTTTGCTCACCCAACAAGAGTTGAGTTGTTGTGTGCTTTTCCGAGTGTCATTTTTATGGATTGCACGTACAAAATGAATAGGTACAAGTTACCTTTGTTGGATATTGTTGGTGTGACATGCAATAGATAAGGAAGCTCATTGCCCCTGAGTCAAGGTCCAAGCGTATCAATCTACAAAATGCAAGAACAAAATCAGTAATTAATTAATTATTATCATAAATTCAAATTTGAAAAAGCACAAATTACATTGTGTACCTGACGGTCAAGAAAGCTACGCATAATCACGGAGGACTTCGGAAACTTCCACCGTGTGCAACGTGGTATAGCAATCTCTAAGACTGGAACCCCACATGAAGCCCCCAGATTGAGTATGGCCTCGTACGCCCATATTTAAGAAGAACAATAAAAATAGTTAAATCGTATGTTTTTACTAAATGTAAATTATAATACGTAAATAACATTAATATCACTTACCAAGAAATCCCAACTAAATCCGTAAATACGAAAATTACTCTTGGGCTCGGTGAGTAATCGTGAAAGGTAGTGGCATAAAATCTGGAATAAGTACTTCCCCCAGCAGAAAGACTCCCACTGATCAACAACATCAACCAAAGTCCACCACGAATCCTTAATGGTTGTGGACCTCGGATCCCATGCGAATAAAATATGGTATGCAACCAACAACTTCGCCACCTTCAACTCATCAGATTATCATCACGGAATACATCGGCTGCAAAATGCAGTCGTAGATCCTCTATCGTCACCTTAGCACCCTGGTAGTATCTATCATACAACTCATCGGGAGGCGGAATGTGCTCCGTGTTAGGGTCAAAGGTGGTCGGGGCAAAGGATAGCCCAGTAATCAAGGCGTACTCATATTTGGAGAACCGAATCAGACGCTTTCCAATCCGAAACCAAAATTCGTCCCTCGTGTCTTTCTTAACAACCTCCTTCACAATAACGGTATGAAGAGCGTCATTATAACTAACCGCACGGTTGTCCATCCGCAATACAAAACCAAAACAGGAGTTTTGAAACTCATGGTACAGAAAATCCCTGCAAATATGCAACTCAATTACTAAGTCGTCAATAATTGACAACCTGCTATACAAATTGATCTTGGGCTTTATTGACATAAAGTTTGGCCTCATCCAAGCCCACTGTGAAAAACAGTAAAAAATCACAATTAGCAATACATCATAATTAGCAAATCACTTAGAAAAATCCAAAAACATTTGACAAGAACATGGCACAATGGCTTATGCCATCGTGCCACATGACACGATGGTCTTTCTCATCGACCGTGCCACTTGTGCCACCAGCGTGCCACAAGGCACGATAGTCTATCCCATATATGGCACGGTTGACAATACACCCACCGTGCCAAGTGGCATGGTGGTTCAAATAAGTCCAGCGTGCCATCATTCCACCAAATATGCCACATGGCATGATGGCACGATCAATCGTGCCACCTAGGGGCTTCAACGACGCCATCCCATCGTCTTCTTCACAGGTTCATATTCAAATACCAGTAAAAAATGGCACCATAACTTCACCCATCACTTACCCATACCCATACATCTAAATACCTAACAATAGCACACTCAAACTAGAAATGCAAGTTATTTTTAAGAAAAAGTTGAGTTTATTACATATTCATCGTCGACCGCTGATATGTCTTCCTAAACCGGTGCCAGTGCCGGTGACTGTGCCGTCGCGTCTCAGCCGGTTGTGGATGGTGGTTCATCCACAAAGTCGTCATCATCATTTGCCATAACCATCATTCTTCTCCGGTAGGTTTGAATATCACGAGCCATTATCGTCATCGAATGTAACAATTTTCAAAGGTGTGTGTATATTTTTGTTTGAGATTGAGAAAGTGGGGAGGTGAAAGGTTTGGGGGGAAATTAAGTGCAAGGGTAAAATTGGAAAAAAGAGGGGTGTATATAACAATTGGGTCATATTTGAAAAAGTAGGGGTGGTGTATTTAGAAGGTGGGTGTGTTTAGAGGAAAAGGGGGCGCCAATAGCGCCACCCAAGAAAGAAAAGAATCCCGATCACAAGCCGACCATGTAGCAAAGGAAAAACAATGTAAAATTTTAGGAAAAATAAAAAATAACTTAAAAACACGATTTAAGTGAAGGGCGTTATGTCTCAAGGATTTTCGTGTGATATTGTGTTTTGCACGTGGTCGAGTATCATCTTAATGGTCGATCTTTGACAATCGTAGCCGCCGTTCATCCGTATTCACCTCCGAGCCCTCGGATATTCCTCTCCATCTTCGCCCCAATCATGTGTGCCCCCGGTAAGTCATTCTCTTCTTTGCCCTTTTTTTTTTTTTGTAAATTGAAGTTTAATTTGCAGAGTTACGAGACTTATCTCAAATTTTTAGCTTGAATTATGCCATCTGAGAATCCTATTTGACTTGAAATCGGTTGTCATTCTATTACTGATTTGAAATGAGCTGAACAACTATTGCTTTTGAGTTGATTGAGATATTTCCAAATTCCAATTGATCATTTTGTTCGTTTAATATTATTTTATTTTTGTTGAAATCTGCGTATTGATTTGGAGCAGCTTCACGGTTCGATAATATTTAATCACAATCCTCCTATATGCATGGACTGTAAGGTGAGGACTTCATTTTGCTCTTTTATTGGATATTCTCGATTTATTTGTTTTCACGTTAACAATTTCAGAAGTCAGGTAATTAGCTTTCTGCTAACCACAAAGTTAACGCTCGTTTTTTGTTGCTTAATTTATTTTTAACAAACAGAGTATGTGGTACTTAGAACATGATTTCCACTACATCTTGTACAAGTTGGAGCTGGAAAATAGTGTTTTCTTTATATAATAATCCCCTTTCAGTATGTATATCTTGGATGATGCATAATTTAACTTATGTACAACTCCAATTGGTTTTTGCAGCCCCTTATGCACATTAGGTCGAAGTCATAATCCTTGGCTTTGCCTCATTTCTTGGCCAACTAAATGTTGGGTAAAAATTTATCTGGTTTCTGTTTCGGAAATGGCTAAGTGTTTGAGTGTTTAGGCTTTAGTGGAGGCCTGAGTTGGATTCGATCTCCGCAGAAAAAACGCCCCGTATACAAGCTTTGAATGAAAAGAATGTCAATATGCTTGAATGCAATATGACCGGTTAATTATCTAATGTTTTTCGTATATGTTTTCATCTGCAGGGGTCGAATATTTTAGGCAGCAGGTGCCCCGTACGGAAAGAACACGTCTTTTGGCTCGAAAAGACAGGTTTTCAATGAATAGACGATCTGTTCTTCACTTCGCATCGACCTTACGACCTGGCGCCGGCCCGTGCACTGCCCGTCGTGGATGCGAACCAAAATGACAAAAATTCGGCGATGATGACCCGACGATGGGCCAGTGGCCACGGCCGTGTTTCGGATGCGAATGATCCGACGACGACGGGCGTGCGTCGCCCGTCTTCGGTGCGAACACTTCCCAGTTGAAATCCTTTAATTAATTACAAAAATTAATTAATTATTTATTTTAAAGGTTTTTGGTCCAAAAAGAATAAGGGTCTTGAAGCCCAAGCCCACGATCCGGGACTCGGGCCGCCGGCTGGCGGCGCGCGCGTGTGCCTTGAACCAAACTCACAAGCATGTAGGTTGTCACCCCTTCAAAAACTTGGGTGTCCCCAAGAGCCCAAACCCATAAGTCCAACTTGGGATAAATATAGTGTGCAAACTTTTCCTGTTTATCCTATGTGGGATGGAGCATTTCTCCTTCCTCACATTTTCCATTTTCCGTATCATTTACTTGTATTAAGTGGCTAACTTCTAGCATTAATTTCTCATTCATCCTGAATTGGTTTTGAGAAATTTCAAATGCTATTCTCATCTACTCTCTTAGTAAAATTTTCACAAATAATTTAATTCCATTTTTCACTAATGGAAATCACTTAGGGTGCATTTGGATGGGGGGATTTGGGGGAGGATTTGGGAGGAGGGATTTGAAATCCTTAGCTAAATCCACACCTCTGTTTGGCTATAAATCCAAATCAATGGATTTCAAATACCTCTTTAACTTTTAGTTCATTTTCAAATGATTTCAAAATCCCTACCAAAACCTAGTCATTTGAAATCCATTCTTTTTTTTTCCTTTATGCTCACTTGCATATTCACACACATTTACACACATTGCACACATTTACACACACCACACACATTTACATACATTTACACACACACTGCACTCACTACAAACACTACACACACTTGCACACATTGCACACATTTACACACACTACACACACTCGCACACATTTACACACACTACACACAAAATAATAAGATTATATTTTTATTTTTGTTTATTTCATATCATTTAAGAAAATAAATAGAGCTTCTAATTTTTTTTTATCAAAACTTACGATGGATTTGAAATCTTTACACAAATCTACATCATCCAAACAAGCGGTGGATTTCAAATCCAATGACTTTGAAATCCATTCATTTGAAATCCCTTGGAATTTCAAATTCCTCTATCCAAATGAGCCCTTAATTATTTGGTCAAAATTGGGTCAATACCCATTTTACCAAACACAGTTCAACACTAATTGCCCCAGGCTATATGATCACCTTCTGGCTATGGATGATTGTGAGGCAAATGGAAACCATTGAGACTCATAGTCAGTATCAACAGAAAAAAACCTTTTGTTATGATAACAACTTTGCAAATTGTAAGTTAGAAAATGTTGTCATTAGTTCATCCACTGAGAAAATTCTTTGATTTCATATCAAAATCTGATTTTGAAGTTTGCTTTCAGTGCAATAATTTACTTTTATCAGAATGTTTCTAGAAATGTTTTATCTGAGATGCATGTATTTTCTGATCTTTTGATCAATTTTTTCTTCTTATTTTCAGGTATGACTTCCCATGGAGTCCTTTAAAGTACATTACATTCTACGGAGGAGCCGTTTTCCATGATTACCATCACTATGTTGGAGAAAAAAGCCAAAGTAACTTTGCATCAGTATTCACATACTGTGATTATATCTATGGGACAAACAAGGTTTGTGAAATTTTACCATTATATGGAGCTCTTTACGGTAATTTTTCGTGCGCCATTTATTGATCAATAATTACTTTGTTCTCTAGGGATACCGGTACAAAAAGAAGTTTTTGAGAATGTATGATCTAAACATCCTCTATATATATCTACAATATGGATGATATTCTCTCCATTTTTGATCATAAAATGCATTAAATTATTATCCTGCAATTCAACTTATTAGTCTAGGTACTGCTCCACTTGATGTACAAATCGCACCCTATTGAGGGGGTAATCTTAGTATATAAATTGGTTTAAAGTTGCTGACTGTTTGCAACTCTTTGCTCCTATTGTTGGTAGATTAAAACATGCAATGGTTTCCGTTGTGAGGCTCTCCCCCATAAACCCAGGATATCGATTGAGAAGTGGAGTCGCTGGTAAGTAATTTTTTACTCTGTTTACTTAACTGAATAACTCGGAAGAGTATCATGGAGGCACGAATTTTGGGCACTTTGTTGGAGGCCCTTTCATCACTACCACTACAAGAAAACAATCAAGGTAAAATTTTTTTTTATCCGTTAAGTTGGCTCGATTTCGCTTTTAGTCCTTTAATTTTTATGGATTGCGTTTGGCAAACACTAACTTTTCTAAACCCGCACATTTAGTCGATTTCAAAATTTGGGGATAGCTTATCCCTAAAATCTTTGCTGAGTTGGGCCACTTTTCCATGAAATAACTATTTTACCCCCTTTTTGAGGAAAACCTTGGCCATGTGAACATATATTTAATTTAATTTAAAAAAATAATCTAAACATATATTTATAATTTTCAATTGTAAATAAAATTAAAAAAAACGAAAAAAATAGAAAAAACATGTATTTATAATTTTCAACTACATATAAAAATTAAAAAAATAGAAACAAAAAAATATATATCTATAATTTTCAATCAGAAATTGAAATTAAAGAAAAATAGGAAGCAAAAAAATAGAAAAACAAAAAGAAAAAGAAAATAATGTATTTTTTTTTTTTTTTTCTAGTTTTCCTTAATTTTTATTTAAAGTTGAAAAATATAAAATATATGTTCGAAAAATTTTGTTTAATTTAATTTAAAGAAAATAATATGAACATACATTTATAATTTTCAACTGTAAATAAAATTAAAAAAATAAAATAAAAGAAAGAAAAATATGTATTTACAATTTTCAACTATATGTAAAAATAAAAAAAAATAGAAAACTAAAAAAAAATATATATATATATATATATATCTATAATTTTCAACCGTAAATCAAAATTAAAGAAAAATAGAAAAAAAAAACAGAAAAATATAGACTTACAATTTTCTACTGTAAATTAAAATTAAAGAAAAAATTGGAAACAACAAAACCGGAAAAAAAATATATTTACAATTTTCTCTGTAAATAAAATTTAAAAAAATGAAAACAAAAAACGGAAAACCAAAAAAAAAAAAAAAAAAGAAAATAACTTCTTCTATTTTTATTTAATTTTTATTTAATGTTGAAAAATATAAAAATATATGTTCGACTATTTTATTTATTTAATTTTTTTTTTGTTTTTATTATTTAATTTATTTTTATTTTTCTATTTTTTCTTTAATTTTAATTTAGATTTGAAAATTATAGATATATATGTTTTTTTTGTTTTCTATTTTTTAATTTTTCTATATAGTTGAAAATTATAAATACATGTTTTTTCTGTTTTTTTTTGTTTTTTTTTCTTTACTGTTGAAAATTATGAATATATGCTCAGATTACTTTGTTTAAATTATTATTAAATTAAAAAAAGTTAAACATATATTTTAATTTGTCAACTTTATATAAAATAATAAATATATGTTCATATTTCTTCATTCCTTCAATTTAATCTTATATTTATTTTTGTTATTTAATTTTATTGAGATATTAAACAAGTCATGTGATATGCATATGACCAAGGTTTCCCTCCAAAAAAATGGGCAAAATAGTCATTTCATGGAAAAATAGCCCAACTCAGCATTTTAGGGATAAGATATCCCCGAAATTTTCAAATCGGACTAAATGTGCAGGTTTAGAAAAATTAGTATTTACCAAACGCAACCCATAAAAATTAAAGGACTAAAAGCGAAATCGAGCCAACTTAACGGACCAAAAAAGCAATTTTGCCAAACAATCAAATTCCAACAAAATAATTTCAACGAAATAGAAAACTGTTGGAATTTTTAAAATTCCAACGAAAATTCTAATGCTACATTATACCGTTGGAAAATTCCAATGAAAATCCAATGGTAAACAAAACTGTTGGTATAAAGTGTTGGAATTCATGTTGGAATTTAAAATTCCAACGAAAATTCCAACACCACAACTAACCATTGAAAAATTCCAACAGTGATTCCAACAATAATAATAAACCATTGGAAATACTATTAGAATTTTAAATATTCCAACATGAAATTCTATCGCTAAAACATATCATTGGAGAATTCCAACAAAAATTCCAACGGTAAACAAAATATTGGAATTAATCGTTGGAATTTCTGTTGGAGTTTTTAAAATTCCAACGGAAATTCTAATGGTACAACATGTTGTTGGAAAATTCCATTGGAAATTCCAATACTATTGGAAAACGTCAATAGGGGTTAAAAGATTTGATAGTATAATCTATATCAATAAAATATATCTTCTCTTCTGGAGTCAATCATATTGAAACTACATGGTTAAATGTGCTTGACTTGGGACAAATTGATGATGGGTAACCTACTGGAAAGTTATAGATGATGTGTACTATTATATATTCAATGCATCTTAGGCATTTTGGTTTAATTCATTACCATTTATCTGGTTTGGGGAGAGACCACCTTTCTTTCTTTCTATAGTATATATAGGATATCATTTTTGTTTTTGTTTTCCTCGCTTCCATTTTCTCATTACTGAACAGTAATTTACTAGAGTAATGTGTGCTGGTAATGACTTAATTATCAAAGAAATTTGAGTATTGAGCAAACCCCCAAAAAATGAAAAAAAAATATTTCGAGTATTTGCAACGACAAGTCGTCGCTAACAAGTCCGAAAATTGAAAATAATAATTGGAGTATTTGACGATCGCGCCGCTAATAAGTTTGACATTACGAAGTATTTGAGACGACATGTCGTCCAAAAAACTTTTAAGGTATTTGCCAAGACACCAACGTCGATACAAATAAAACATTTCCAACGCGTTACTTGAGACAACTTTTTGCAACGATATATCGTTGCAAAAATACTAATAAGGACAATTTTTCATCTTTTGTGACAACTTTTTGTCGTTGCAAAAGCCTATTTTTCTCGTTGTGATAGTAAAATAAAATAAATAAAATGGAAATAGGTCAAAATGACCCGTCGATAATGCAAAATGAAAACTAACCATCTTTTAAAAACAAATATATTTTAGCCATTTTGTCAAAGCAAGTGACATTCATACCCTTCAAGTATATACACCAGGTTACCCTCCTCTCTTTCTCACTTTTACTTATCTCTCTCTCAAATCGTTCCTCTCTTTCTCATTTAAAAGCGTCACACTGCAGCTTCAACGGAATCTCAAACAATGTAAGCATTTTATCTCTAGCTCATCCTTTAAACATTTCAAGATCGTAATTATTTTGGGATTGGGTATATATTGGAAACGAAAAACCGATCAAAACCAGTGCCGTATGTGTAACTCGAGCATGTAACTCGATGTCGAGTTACATGCCAGGTTACCTTCCTCACTTTCTCACTTTCACTTATCTCTCTCTCAAATCGTTCATCTCTTTCTCATTTTTTGGTTGTCACTGCAGTTCAACGGGAATCTCAAAACAATGTAAGCATTTTATCTCTAGCTTATCCTTTAAACATTTCAAGATTATCATAATTATTTTGGGATTGGGTATATATTAGGAACGAAAAACCAGATCGAAATCAGGCCTGGGATGTGTAGCTCGAGCAAGTAACTCGATGTCGAGTTACATATGACTTGACATCGAGTTACAAGTGACTCAACATTGAGTTACATGCTCGGTGTCGAGTTAGTGACATCTTTTTTTTATTTTTTTATTTTTTTCTGTTCTTTTATGTGATAATCTGTTGGTGTTGGTTTCAGATGGAGGATGATAAAGTCATAATTGTCCATAGTTGTTTTTGGGATGGTCGTTTCTATAGAAATTATGAAGAAGTACTCGTTTTTATATCGTTGTGGACAATATCATTTGGTGGGTTATTTTTGGATATTGTTCATAACGTTGTAAATGATGATCGACGATTGTGTGAATACAAATTACATTTTTTACCGCCAACCGGGGTGGTTGTGAGGTTAAATCTTTGATTATGTGCGAATAAGACCTCCGACGAGTAGCCAAAATTTTCAAAAAACCTCGAATATTTGTTACATGGCAACCAAAAGATCATGGGATGGTGGGGACCTCGTATACCAGAAATTACAATCCAAATGGTTTTATGAACATCATTGCTGCTCAATCTTATTCTTATGGTATCGACACTCAATTCATGCCCTTAAATCCATATAGTTCAACCTACGACATGAATTATATACATGGTCCACCATAGTGCATGCCAACGTATATGCAACATGTTGTGCCCGATAATTGTCCAAGTAAATCTCGGACCTTGGAGCATTGTTGGGAAATTTATGTAATAGATTTTGATGATACCATGTCAAACTTAGATTAGGAAGTTGGCACTCCAATTCTGCTGTAAATCAACTTGTAATAGATATGGTTCTATTAGTTGAGTCGAAGCAGCCAAGTTGAAGAATACAAGAGTTGACTGAAGATCGAAGAGAAGACCCAGCTATGTGGCAACTGAGTAAAGTACAATGAAGTCTTAGTCAAGTGGCAGAAAAGTTGTCTCGGTCGATGGCAGCGGCTAAGTCATTCCAAGATAAGTGGAGTTGACTGTCAAAGGGGTTATGCAGTAGAAATGATCAAAGAAAGCTGAAGAGATCCGTTGTCAAATAAAGTCAATTGTTTGCTAAAAATAGGCATGTGTCAGACTACCTACCTTAAAGCTGTTTTGCTGAAAGAGTGCAAAAACCAAGGAGCCAATGAGATGTACCTGAAAACCTGTAGAGTTTAATGAAAGGCTGCAGAGCATTAAATTCAAGGTATAGACTATATCAAAGATGCAAGACAAGACAAGCCAATGACCTCAAAATGTAGTTTAAAAATTACATTTATCTCTTCAATGGATATATTTTTCAAACGTGCACTATAAAAGACTGAGGATGCATCAGAGAGAAGGTTACGAATGCAAGCAAGCAAATAGACATTAACCTGCAAAGCAAGAGCAAATATCTCTCAAGCATTCTATTCATATCATCAAGCCTAAACTCGAAGGAAATCAATCCAACACACTCAAATGAAGAAACACAACTTCAAAATGTTGAAAGAAAACTTGTTTAAAAGAACAAGGGGTCTACTCTCCGTGGTTGAAGGAGGTTTGGTAATGTTCCAGTTCGAACCAAAGGCTTTAGACTCATTGGAGGGCTGTGTGAACAAATCCAAGAGTTTGATGGAGCTGAAGTAGCAAAACAACTATTTTGTGAAGAAGCTGAGTCCCTGAAGCTGAGCCAGCTATGTGATCAAGGCCAAGATTGGACTATCACCATTTTGTAACAAAGTTACAGTTACATTACTGGATTCCTCCAGG
This sequence comes from Rehmannia glutinosa, assembly GCA_016081115.2. Classification (NCBI taxonomy): domain Eukaryota; kingdom Viridiplantae; phylum Streptophyta; class Magnoliopsida; order Lamiales; family Orobanchaceae; genus Rehmannia; species Rehmannia glutinosa. Next base: position 21,875 of record JABTTQ020001069.1, on the reverse strand, counting down.
GGTTGGAGAAGAGTGGATTAGAGGAATTACCCCATCCTCGAACCACTATAAAATTTCTTGGGTCATTTACATTTAGCACACTTATATTCTTGCATATCTATATTGTTGTTTGTTTAATTTGCTAAGTCAACTGATAATAACTAAACTTAAAACAAGTGTTGAAAAACATATTTCAAACAAGGGTGAAAGTGTTCATTTTGTAAAAACCAAGTCTACTGAAAATTTAAAGAGGTAACTGAATCAGGTAAGTATATTATCAACAACTCAGTCAAGCCAGTTTAGTGGCTAACTCTGTTGTGCAAGTAAACTAAGTTATCCACCAAGGACCCAGCTGACTTGTGTAAAAACTCTGACTTTAAAAGGACTAAATCGAAAAGTTGGTAAAGTTTATTCAACTCCCTTCTAGACTTTACTTTATCACCCCTTATGACTTACACGTGGTATCAGAGCGGTTGGTTCATTGAACCTTCCGCACTGGTTACTGAACTAGATCTCATTCTTTTTCAAAAGAAACAACACTTGCAGTTTTTAAAGCTTTTCTTTCAAGACAAGTTATTATCATGGAAGTAAATCTAAATTGCATTCCTATGTTTACTGTCGAGAAATTTGATGACTAGAAAATACACATGTAGGCACATCTTTCAGCCTTACACGATGAGATATGGTTCGTCATTGAGGATGGGCCACTACAGATAATGAAAGTGAACATAGCTGTTAGGGCTTCTGCTCCTGAAGCTGCTCATGTACCCACAAACAGGGAGACGCGCTGCAAAGACTTTGTTGCGTGGGCGCACTGATGTTCTTCTTCTTTGCTATACTGCACTTTGCACACAAGACCAACAATGGTCGAGAAGCCTCGATGCGAGTGGACGAACGAGGACAAAAAAAGATACAACTTGGATAATGTTGCCAAGGATATTTTGTATAAAACCCTCGATAAAACCATATTTGACAAAGTGAAATCTTGTAGAACGGCTAAAGAAATTTAGGAAAAACTTACTTTAATTTGTGAATGATCTGATCAAATTAAAGAAAACAAATTAATTGTTGCCGTACAGAAATTTGAAAATTTCAAAATGCTTGTAGGTGAAAGTCTAGATCAGCTGGATGCCAGATTCATAGAGATAACCAATGAGCTCTCACTATAAGGAAAGAATATACACAAAAGGAAATGTCTATGAAAATCCTAAGGTTGCTCCCAGCTGGGTGGGAAATGAAGGTGATGTCCTTGAGACATTCAATGGGATTAACAAGAACATCCAACCATGAGCTGTTCTCAGACCTTAAAGCTTATGAATTCAAGCTCAAAAGAAAAGAGCAAGAAGAGACAGATGTACCCAAGACAACTGCACTCATGGCTGGAGAATCTAAAAGAGTTGAATTCAAGGAAGCGATTGACCAGGAGGAGATCACCCTAATGGAAAATATGCAACATGTTCTTCAACAAAAAACTACAAAAGGAACAAGGGTGAATCATCTAGAAGACACTCAAGACCTTCAAAACCTCACCCACCATACTAAATGAGGAAAACAATCTTGAATGCTAAAACTCACAAACTGATTAAAGAGTTGAGTACTCGAGTCACATAACCGATTAGAATACAAAGTCAAGGCCGCATTGCCAATATCCAAGCGAAATTAGTCTGCTCTGAGAGGGAAAATGATCTTAAAAATATGATTGCTTCATTCACTAAGGCATCCAAAATTATTGGATGAACTTTTAATGACTCAGAAAGAAAGTGGGGACAAGACATGCATAAGATTCAATTCCTTTGTGCATGCTCAAGTTCCAAGAGTGATTTTGGAAAAAGGATCCTCAAGCAATGAAGGAATCCAAACATCCAAAACACTAAATGTTGCACCAACTCCCACACAAAAATACAATCACAACCATACTGGCCTTGGATATAAGGGAAAAGGCAAGAAACCAGTAGAGTATGCTGAAAGGACAGCTGAAATAAAATTCAGAAAGGTCCATCAACAGACTCCAAACAGAAAATACTCTGTGAAAGCTAAGTAGAGCTACCAAAAGCCCAAGAGATTTTAGCAAAGAAAATCATATGATGGGAATGGTAGAAATTATCCAAACCAAGCTAATAGAAATAACCAAGTGAGATATCAGCCAAGACCTATGGGATACAAGCTAAAATGGCAAAGACCTCAACCTCATCACAGGTCAATCCAAAGGCAAAAGAGCTATCATCAGCACACATATGCACCCAACAGTGGTGGATCTATGTGCATTTATGGGGGTACAATTGTACCCCCAAATTAAAAAATTCCGACAATATTTTTTAGTAAAAAAAAATATTAATAAATTTGTACCCCTATTTTTACAAAAAAAAAACATTAGAAAATCCAAATAAAATAATACAAATCCCTATAATAAAACTTCAAAAATTAAAATATTGACTTAACAACTTGAATAAATTTCATGGCAAAAGTCAAAACCAACAAAACAATCCAATAATATCAATACTATTACCAAAACTATGTTTTGTTGTCTATTATTTTCTTAATTATTCTAATTATTTCTTTTATATATGTGTATTAGTTTTCATGTACGGTTACATGATCAACTTTTACAAAATGATCAACTTTTACAAAATATTAAACAGTGTTTTGTTGTAGGACTTTAAATATTAAATAATATTTATATGCACTTTTTTTAATATCTATCGTACCCCCATTTTCAAAATCCTGGATCTTCCACTGGCACCCAGGCACAAAACCCATCAAGCACAGAAATTCCACTATTATCCCAAGAAAGCAAATGCTCAAACAAATACACAGGCATATAGACAAAAGAGACATTTGTATGATTCTAAAACCCCTAAGCAATTCTCTAATGTGCATTATGATTATGGAACTAACACATGACAACCTCTTAGAGTCAGATCATCTGGCTATAGGTTAGTAGGAATATCTCATAAAGACTAACCCCTCGGGACCCAGGCAAGTATGGGTACCAAAAACTAATTTCCTTGATTGTAGGTTCGGGAGCGGTGAGTGCCAAGGAACCTGGTACATGGATAGTGGTTGTTCCAGACATATGATAGGAAACAAGAGAAATCACAAAGTTCAAGAAAATCAAAGGTGCAAAAGTCATATTTGGAGGAAATGAAGCTCGGGGGAAATCAAAGGCACATGATCCATAAAGAAAAATGGATTGAAGATCACAAATGTTGCATATGTTGAAGGCCTCAACTTCAACATGTTAAGCATCACCAACTCGTGACAAAGGCTACAATGTGGGATTCAATATGGGAGTTTGCGGATCAAGGATCTTTGAATCAAATGAAATTGTGCTATAAGGAACAATGCGAGAAGAACATGTATGTAGTGGATTGGTCAACTCACTACACCAAGCACGTGTTTGCTAGCAAAGAGTATTGCCGAATCAAGTTGGACGTGGCACAAGAAGTTGAGTCACCTAAACTTCAAGACAATCAACAAGCTTTCAAGGAGTCATCTTGTGTAAGGATTGCCTCGACTCGAAAGTGTACAAGAAAGAAAGTATTTGTGATGCATGCCGGATGGGAAAGCAAATCAAATAATCCTTTTAGGACAAGCCAAGTCCTTCTTCAACAAGGATATTGCATCTGTTGCATATGGACTTATTTGGTCCTGTTGAACCAGCCAACATCAGTGGAAAGAAATACACCTTAATGGTGGTGGATGATTATTCAAGATATACATGGACTATTTTATGTGTAAAAAGAAAGAAACACTGCAGAAGTTGCCTCGGTGATGAGAAGAGTTCAAAATGAGAAGAGTAAAACCACTATAAAGATAATATATCTTATAGGAAACCGAGTTTGTCAATGGGGTAATAACTCGGTATTGTGTTGAAAATGGTATTACTCATGAGTTATCGGTTGCAAAGGACTCCACAAAGTGAGAATAGAGTAGGCTGAAAGAAGAAACATAACTCTCAAGGAAGCTTCAAGGACAATGTTAGCTGAAGCTGGATTGCCTAAGAGATGTAATCGAGGACTAAATCCGATGAATACGAGTTTTGATAAAACATATACTCGAGAAAATCGAGATTTTACGAGTAGTGCCCTTTTGAGAAAAATTCATAAAATCATTTAGAGGCACTTAAGGGATTGAAATGAAATATTTTGAAAGATAAGTGCATAAACATGACATGAACACAATATCGAGTACAAAAAAAATACGAGTGAACATACCTCGATGGTTTAAGAATCTCTTGATGAAGAAATAGACGATAGCCAATGAATATGAGATATATAACCTACACAATTCTTTAAACAAATTTTCCACAAGATATGATAGCACAAGTGTAGGCCAAACAATAATAGATATCATAAAAATGCTAATGTTATAGAACTCCATAAGATATAAAAAGATCATTAGTCTAAGTTCTCAAGAGTTTAAAATTAACAAGTAAGGTCTCATTTTCAAAGGATTTTTTAAAACCACAAATATATATTGAGGACCTTCATTTTTAAAATTATGAAAACTCATTTTGCAATATAGACACAAATAAAAACATGCATACTAAGTTAAAATGCATATGTAAGTAGGGAGATACGGTTTACCAATTACGCCATTTCCATGGGTTGTGTCGTTCCCATTGTTGATGATATCTTCCCCTTTGAGAATCATCTTGTTGATGATAGCTTCTCCAATTGTTCCATTTCCAAGCATTGTGGCCTTCCCATTTTCGAAAGTGTCTTTCTCTTGGAAGATCATCTTGTTGATGATGTCTTTGCCATTTCCAAGGATTTTGTTCATCCCTTTTTGATTATTTCCTCTTCTTGAAAAATGACTTTGTTGAAAGTGTTTTCTCCTTTGATCAAATGAAATGGTCATTTGATGTCTTTTTGCGGTATGAATTTTCTTCGATTATTATTTTGCGGGTACCTAATATACCATTGTTTTGTGGTACCCTCAAGTGCTTGGGTCCTTTGGGATTAGCTTTGAGACTTTTAGGTCTCCGATAATAATTTGAGCTATTTCTAGCCCGACAAGTATTTACAGCGTGTCCCTTCTACCGCAATAAAAGCAAGTAACATTACTAACATGCATAGGAACTCGATTCGTTTTCATATGCTTGACAATATTAGGCTCATGATCAAGTTCACTATTCAAATTATCACAACCATTAACATTCACAATATTGGGCAATTTATTGGTACTCAAGTTTGATTTTGATAAATCATTTTTCATGCAATTCATGTCCTCAACAAGAGTACTATTTTGTTTTTCAAGGTTTTTAACCTTGTCAAGTGTGGTGGTGTGAGCACATTATAGTGATTCATAGGAAGTAAATAAACTATCCTTTTCATTTTTCAAAACAATGAATTCCTTTTTCAAATTTTTGTACTTAACAAGTAAATTTTGGAATTCATTTTGAAGATCATCAAAATCATTTTGCAAATCACTATAATCATTTTGAATAACAATATCATAAGAAGTAGAGGGTTTAAGACATACCTCGTTTTCTTCTTCGATGCCCATAAGACAATGTTCAACTTCTTCATAGTTGGAAGTTGTAAAAGGCTTGTTCCTTAGATTTGAACTTGTATCCCTTTGAGAAGTAGATGCTTTTGTTTGACTCCTTTCATTTGCAAATACTCCATCGATGGCTTCTAATTTTTGTCATACTTCATGTGCCGATCGAATTCCTACAATATGTTCATATTCCAAATTAGTAAGTGAACAATACAAAATATTGAGAGCTTTATTTGTTTAAGGAGATGATTTTCTTCTCTTCATCATTGAGCTCTTTGAAGCCTTTGGAGGTGTGTGGTGTGTTTTTTTCATCGGAATGGATTCTCCATTTATGATGATGTTCCAAATATCGAACCCGCAACCTTGTAAATAACATTCCATTCTTTCTTTCCAAAATATAAAATTTTTGGAATCAAATAGTGGTGGCTTGGTGGTGGAGGTGCGGTAAAGATGAGCTTCGTTCATAGCCGACGATCGTTTCTCTTCACTCGCGATTTGAAACAAGCTTGCTAAAGAGTTTGGCTCGATACCACTTGTAAGTCCAAGCGGCTACGATAATCTAGAGGGGGTGAATAGATTATCTCCATCTTTTCGATTTTACCCTCATTTTCAAACTGAATGCTCAAACACAATAATGAAGGTGCGGAATATAAACAACACACGTCGTTTTATAGAGGTTCAACCCACCTAGGTCTAATCCTCTACCACCCCAAAGATATCCGGGATGGATTTCAAAAAGAAAAAGAATATTATTAATTACCAAAATTAATACAAATTCAACTTACAACACCAAGAGCACCACACTCTTCAACAACACCACCTTTGGAGATTACCACAATCTCCCTTTGAAGATTACCACAATCTTCCTTCAACGGCACCTTTGAAGATCACCACAATCTTCAATCTTGAAGAATACCAAATTCTTCAACACCTCAAGAGCACCACACTCTTGAAACACCTATCACCTAGATCACCCAAGTGTATTCTTACCACAAGAATACTCACAGGGATGTCTTGTGTTGAATGATGACCAAAAATCAAGATTACAACTCAATAATGAATATTACAATATGAGTGCAAAGTGTAATCAAGAATAGCCTAGACCTCGAGGATGAGAAAGTGATAAGCTAGGCAAAAATTACAACAAGAATAATAACAATGAAGAACAAGTGTTTGCTTGAAGTGTATCTTGTTGTGTTGTATCTCAATTGTTATCTTGGTTGCTCTAAAACTTCCTCTATTTATAGGAGATGATTGATCAAACATAGGCTCCTCTTGGGGATTGAAAATCTACAGAAAAATACAATTAAAATTAAGAATATAGCTGTTAGAAATCAATCCCACAATTTAAGGAAAATATGTTTCTTTGTCAAACGGTCGAAATTTGTCAAAAAGATAGGGGCGACGGTTGCCGCAGAAATACGCGTTTGAAACACGAAAAAATAACACAGGCGACCGCCGTCGGGGACTTGACCCGACCTTGACCGACTGACCGGTCCCCCTCATTGATTTTCAAAGATGCAAAGTTCTGTTTCAAAATAGATGCCCGTCTACGGCGACAAAGGGTCGACCGATCGACGCGTCACGGCCGACACCCTGGTTGACCGATCGACCGGTCATTTTCTCCTCCGTCTCATTTTCTGCTCCAAAATTCATCTTCGTCACGGGTTGCCCTCTCACGACAACCTAGGTTTGACCTCGAGACAAAATGTTGTCCAATTTTTGTCGAAAATAAAACTCAAGTAATACTCCAAAATTTAGTAAAAATATTTTAAACCAATCGGGAGTATTTAGACAACATTTAGGAACCTTGTTTTGAAGTAAAAACTTATAAACATAAAATCATTAAAAGTGTTGTCCAATTTTATCTAAAATAAAACTTGAAGAAATACTCCGAAAAATATTAAAATCATTTTAAACCATTTAGGAGTATTTGGACAACAATTAAAAACATTGTTTTGGTGTAAAAATAAAATCATCAAAATTAAGATAAAAACATGTATCAAACACCCAAGAGACGTCGCGACAAACTCCGGGATAAAAAAATAAAAATAAAAAAATAAAGAAAAAGAAAAAAAAAAAAGGAAAAAAAGAAAAATAGTAAAAAAACGAAAAAAGAATAAAAAACGGAAAAACAACAAGAAAAAAAAAAAGAAAACAGAGAGACAAACACACATGGGCGTGTGGACGCTTTGTGAAGCCCCGATTTTTCCGGGTTATTAATCGATCCTTATTGTCGTTTATACTTTTGATCGACTATTTTACCGCGTCATTTTGACGGGTAATTATTAATAATATATACATTTTTTATTTTATTTCATTTTATTTAATTACTTGTGATCATGATCCTCATTAATTATATTCCTCATTTATGATCACTTGGTTGATCATTATTACTATTTTTGTATTTATTAGTCACCTTAGAATTTTAAGAGACTATTTATTTTGGAGACTTTTACCTTATAGAATTAAGATTTTGATTTAGATTAAGTGATCATGAGACTTACAAGTGATCAAGGAAATCACTAAATATTTTGGATATTGATATATTTCATCTATTATCATCAAATTTGGGACAAAAAAATATATATAGAATTACCATATTGCCCTCATACTGGGACGGCCATGGTGTTATTTTTGGGATAAAAATATCATCCAACTCTTGTACACCTACACCATATATTAGTCATCTTGTGTATAATTATATCATTAATTCAAACATTATACACATCATCTTATACACCAATTCTTTATTACTATTTTTCCCAACTTATTCCATTCTTCCCAACATTCTCCTTATTCCTCTCAAATTCCAATTTGACTCACACTTTGACTTGCATTTTGTCTCCATGCAAGAGACAAATTACAAGACATAATTTGATCAAAATTTTCTCTCCTCTCTCTCATACTACACGGCCACATGGCCTATTAAACACAAAAATTCATCTCATTTTCATCTAACACATTTACTCTCTAGCAAAATCCTCCTCCTTCTCTCTAAAAACTCCCAACTTCTCTCTATTCTTCCTTTCACCTTCTTCTTCTATACTTAGAAAAAAATTTCAACATTTCCTCCCTATTCTTCATAAAAATCGAACCATCATCATACAAGGTAAGAAATTTTAGCTTCAATCCATTTTTTTGATATCACATTGTTCATCTCTTCCACCTTCTTAACTTAAGTTTGAATTTGGTTTGGAGGTACATTTAGAAGAACTTGAAGGTTTGAACTTGACAACATTTTGAAGAAGGACCTCGAAGCTTGAAGAAGAAAATAGTAGAGAAAATTAGACTACAAGGTAGGAATTGTGTACTAGACCCCTTCTTGCCTACTCTTCCTATTTTTTTCAAATTTTAACACCCCTTTTTCATTTTTGAGAAATAGGGGCTGACCTTAGGAGATTTTGGAGTTGAGCCAAAATTTCCAATTTTTGAGCTTCAACTAGTCTCCAAACATCTACTACACAAGGTAAAGTGTAGTCCTTTTCATTTCCTTATTTCCTTCTTTTTCTCCTTAATTTTTCTCTCATTTTTCTAACTCCAAATTTTGATATTTTCTTGACTTAGGGGCTGACCTAAGAAGCCTCATCCAAAAATTGTGAAATTATCCTTTTATTTCACAATTTCCAAATTTAAGGTGGGTGGAAAAATATTTTCCAACTTTTAGGTGTTTTGATTAAATGCATGTAGAAAATTTGATCATGAGCCTTGAGATATTATAATCTATGTATTGCATGTCAATTTTATATATCAAATCATGAAAATTCTCAAGAGATGCTCAAAATTATTATTTATTGAATTTTAGGTGCATGCATGTACACTTTAATGTTTTAATTGATGAATTCTTGTATGTATTGGACATGCATGTGTATGATCTTTAAAATCTATGTTTTGGATGACTTATAACCTGGAAAATTCGAGCATAATTGATTAAATTTCAATTTTGGACTTAAAAATGCAAAAATGGAAAGTTGGTGGACTAAATTGCAAGAAAATAAAAGTTAAAGGACCCCTCTGCAAATTTCGAAATTTGGGACTGTACTCAGGTTCAAAAATGACTTTTGGACATTTTAATAAAGTTTTAAGAGTTTTAAGATAAATAAAATCAACCTTTAAAAGCCCAAGGACTAGATTGTAAAATTTTGTAAGTTTAAGGGCTACTTTGCAATTTTTAAAACTGTACCAGACCTAAACTTTAAAATTTGAAATTTTTATCCTTAAGGTACTGGGAATGACATATTTTAAATGTATTCCAAAAATCCAAGTGTTTAGGGCTTGGAAAGTAATTTTACAAAAATTGAGGGACTAATGTGTAAAATACTAAACTTGAGGACCCAAATGAAATTTCCAGGACTTATGCAGCCCCTGCACCTGGAAATACTAATTTAACTATAACTTAATTATATTTTGGACCCAAGGTTCAAATTACATAACAATTGGACCCCTAAAAGCCTTAAAGGCAATTATTTTAAAATGGGACAAAAATGATATTTTCAAAAGTTGAAGGACCTACACATATTGCTTTTAAAGTCTGCTTTTGTCCCAACATCCTACCAACCTTAGTGACATTTTCCAACTGGAATCACAATAAAATCCCTTTCGGTTTGTGAGTTCCGAATTTTTAAAACTTAAGGTCCGAATTGGCAATTTTTACAAATTTGGGGCCAATGTGAGATTTTTATAAAGACTCGACCTCAAAACTTTAAAAAACCTGAATCTCTGGATAATTTGGAGAATTTAGGAACTGACCTCATAATTTTTCAAGGTCGGGATATTTAATTATTCAATTTTTAACCCCAAAAGTGTTAGTTTTTACAAAACGGGGCTAAATTACAATTTTCCTTTTATAAAGGACCTAACTCAAATTATTTTCTCTTTTACTAAAATATCCCTGGACTCTCTGACTTGGAGATTTAATTTAAGTATTTTACTTTCCCAAAAAACCTCGACTCATCGGATCAATTTGACCGATTAATACCCGATCGCGGAGCGACTTCCTCGCCTTGCGAATTGAATCTATAACGGGACTTATGTCCCACCCAATCTTTCAAGATATCGAAGGTTGCTTATCCTTCCGATAATCATCTTCATCCAAAAACTCCACCAACGCCATAATTGCCACTCGCGTTTTTCAAAAATTTTCCTAAACTGCTTCCCTGAATCAATAATACTCGACTGCCTGGTTGACTGCCTGTAATTGTAATTACTTTCCGCCGAGTCAACTTGGTGTGTCGAGCTCACAAATGGAATGGATACGTCGGGGATGGAACCGCAGCTCGGCCGCTATTCCACTCTTCCGGCCCCATCGTCCTAATCCCGCAACTGAGGGACGGAGTTTGTCCAAGGGAAGCGGGTCGTAGTACTGAGGTATAATCATGATTATGACAGATCCGAGCCTCGCCAGCTCCACTGTGGATTTTGTCTTTGCCTACGGAGCGATAAGGTGCCGGTCTTGGACCATACTGACTGGGGAGTTACAAGGAAGAACGAAGGAATCGCTGTCTGATCCACACGATTCCGGAGTTATCGTCCCGTTTTGGTTGGCGTTACATTTCCGTGCGCAACCGCTACTGTTTTACATTGGTTGGCGCTACAAATCCGTGACGCAACCATTATTTGCCTTGCATAGGATTGGCGATACACTTCCGCACGCAATCCTACCGTCTTGATCAATCACATAGTGCCTGTGTGACCATGAATCGCTTTTCTTGAATCGTATAAATATACTATTGTATTATTTTATCACGACGCTTAACTATGTGTGAATTCATGCATCATACTCACGCGCGTTTTCATATAATCTGTTTTCTCACATTAACTATATTGCGCCACACTCGCACACGATCACCCTATCCATTGAGATTTTTGTCTCATCCCCACCGTTTTCTAACCTTATATGAGGATTTCATTGGAGATCTTGAACCAGCTCTGGATTGAGACCTTGTACTACGCTTGTTGGATTTACTATTTCTTGTTGTTGATTGGACTCTTTTCTTATGTTGTTGTCGGACTTTTGTATTTCGTTCCATTTGGGTTTGTAATTGAGGGGCGTAGGACCCCTTGACTTTAAGTTGCTATTTTGTTGATTTTTGGGTTGTTATTTGGATGATGGATTGTAGACTTTAAGTTGTAACTTGTATCCGTTATTTATTTCCATTGCTATTTAGACTCTGTCTCATTGGGTTCTCATTGATATCCTGCCTGGACTATTTGGTTATGGTATTTAAGTTGTGGATCGTCGTCGCGTCCCGTTTGGGGCGTGACACACACGGCCCGACCGTCGCGATCTGTCTCTCCAGTTTCAAATTTGATGGACAAGTTCCGGCTTCACCTAATGATCCAGGTAAGTATTCTTTACGCATTTCTCTTTCTTTTGATAATTTATTCATATGTTCGGACGAAACATATTTTAAGTGTCGGGGTTGTCAAGATTGCGTAATCTAGTACTTTCTTGCATTTTGCATTGCATTTAGGATTGCATGTAGAGCATTTTTGCATTAAAATTTTCGATCTTTTAAAAAATTTGAATTTTTTTATTTTTTATTTTAGCACGTTTATCGTTTTAGACGTTTAATTATTTTTGTGTGTGATTTTAATTCATTTTTTTAAATGCCCAGACTCCGTATGATTTTACTATGAACATCTTTACGAATGAGATAACATACTTACTGAATAATGTGATAAATTACTCGGGAAGATGTCATTTATTTGCTTAGCATTAGTTAAGAAAATTGGGTATTTGAGCATGTTGCGAAAAATAAGCCTGTTAGTTGTTGTGCCTTAAACTGCTTTATATTATGCAGACTTATTTTTTTCTTGAGTGTGTCATTCATAATTGATAGAACTCTAGAACTTGCTCGCATCTTCATTGAAGCCATGTGTATGTGCAATTTTTGAAAATGATTTAAGGTCATCTTTGTTTTAGCCTACTTAGCCTAAAAAAAGCCTACCTATGAACTCATGATTCCCTAGTTAGCCAGTATTGAGCCAAAACTTTTATTCTGAGCCACATTGATCTTTAAAATTTAAACATGTTTTTATCCCCCAAATTTCTTGAGCTTATAGAAAATAAACAAGTTTGGGGAGAAGTGGGAAAAATTTATGAAAAAAAGAGAGGAAGTTAGCAAAAGAAAGAGGGATGAGCAGTATCTGGGTAAATGAAAAAATACATGAAGCTCGAAAAAGAAAGAAATATCTCTGAAAAAGAAGAGAAAAATCGAGCAAAGCAAAAGAAAAATTCTGAAAAATTGTGAAAATAAATGAGAGCTTGAGGCTAGAGAAAAAGAAAAAGGCAAAAAGGCCTAAGAATGAAAAAGGAGAAAAAAGGCGAGTTGAGTTGAAGAAAAAAAAAAAGAAAATATCTTGAAAAAAAAAACGAGTATTATGCTAAAATTGGGTTGGTGAATTGCAAGTCTGTATGCTTAAATTCTATTTGCTTAACTCAAGTCACTTAATTCAAATTTTCCCTACCCTAACCAAAGAGCCTACATTACAACCAAATGAAAAGTCCTTTTTGATTCTTAGATTGTGCACACAAGTGGTCGAGATGTTAGATGATTTGCAAGACTATGGTAGTTCTACATTCACTGAATTGAATTTGAGCGGAAACACTATCCATACACTTCTGAGAGTCGAGTGATACACTACCTACTGGTGAGTCGCGATGTCAATTACCGGCCAAGAGAGTATTGACTATGTCGAGTTTATGAAGGATGACTTCTTGATTATAAATTACATGGTTTTCTTAAGTATGGAGTCAAATGAGATTTAATATTCATAGTGTTCTTGTGTGTTCGTTTTATCCCTTGATTTTATTTTTCTTAATTTGCTCGAGGACGAGCAATGCATTAAGTTTGGGGGATTTTGATGAGTGTAAAATATAGGTGCATTTAAGAGTTTAAAATGATATATATTTGATGCATTTGAACGCATATTCATTGTGTTTTGGTTTATTTCCTTTGTTGGGCGTGATATCGTGTATTCTTGTAACTTCTACGAGAAATGGAGCTAAATTGGATAAAAAGAGATATCACGTTCCAAAGTATAGGTCAAGAGCTAAGATACAAGCAAATATGTGAAGGAGAGAAGAATGGACAATCGAACAAAAGGAAATTTCCTTCAAAAACGTCCAAATGCGCTAACAGTTTCCAACACTCGGCGGGGTTTAGTATTTTGACCATAACATTCTTTACACAATTGCTATTGAGCGAGAAAGGGCTACAACTTGCATAAAGACCCCCAGGAGCAAATTTGGACAAAAACACGGACAGAAATACGTCACACGACCAGGACCGTGTGGTGCCACACGACCGAGTGAATATGCCAAAGTGGAATGACACAACCATGTGAAAAAGGACGAAAAACAGGGGACGGAACCAAGCCCGATGTCCCGATCAGTGTGAGCCCACACGGGAGTGTGGGAAAGGCCAAAATCCACACAATGGCAGTGTGGTGCCACACGGGCAGGGCCGTGTGGGACTCTGTCACGATGCATTTTTCGTGAGTTTTCTTTCCGTTCCAACTCTACAAGTGATCTCTTCAAGCATCTATAAAAGGGACCCAATGCATGCACAAAAAGATATCACTTTATACAGAGAAAACACATCAAATAACACAGGAACGCAAGAATCGAAGATCTTCTGAGAGAAGAAGGCTAGGTCGCGAAGAACACCACAAGGCTTTCGCATCTACGGGAGCACAAGAGCTTCGAAGGCTTGGAAGGAGAATCGATCCTGACAAGAAGGGGTTTTCTTTCTATGTCTCAGATCTCTTGTCTGTGCTTAAACGATGTCATAATGTTGATTCGAATTTGTCTATGAGTTTATAATCAATGTTTGACATATCTTTTGGATCTTAGGGGCATAATCGAAACTGTGGATTTATGTTAAATATGATTATTCGTTTTCTTAATTAATTCATGCTTTGTATTTTATTAATTCGAGTGCTTATTCTTAATTTCTTTTCATCTAATCAATAATTAACATGTCATATTTGTTAGTGCGAAATTCGGAAGAGTAGTTCTAACAAAGACGGAAATCGAGTTCAGACATAAACGGGTGTATCGAGTCGGGAGACCTACAACTGTTTGTGGGGAGTCGTTCAATTCATAGATCTTTTGGGATTTAATAATAATTGTATCGAGTCGGGAGACCTACAATTGTTATTAATCTACTGTTTATGCACCGCCCGGAAGGGGGAATGGACTAATTTAGGAATTGAACTCATAGAATTACATAAATTGGTTTTTAAAACTTTACTTGGATTTAATATTGAAGAAACATGTTGAGATTATGTGCCTAAGGTTGCTCCTGTAGTTGGTGAAAATACTTGTGGGGTTCACACATTTATTTATTTTTTTCTTTTAATTTTCGATTTATACTTGACTTGATATTCGGTCGCTTCAATAAAATTGGAATGCGATGTTATTATAGCCTAACTGTTTCGAATATTAATCCTTGGGGAGTACGATCCTGCTTACAATTATTCTATAAACTACGTTGTACACTTACAGTTGTATGATCCAAAATATTATTGGCGAACAATGTAAAATATTGGGTATGTTACATCGGTTTGTTCTACAACGGATGTAATATCTTCTTTTTTTTTCAAATTACCAGCTTTATAAAACGAAACCCGACCTGCAATTTCATACAGCAAAATAAAACCTGAACATAAAGCAAAAGAACAACCTGACATTTCATCATTGCACAAATCCAACCAAACAAATCACATACAACAAAGATGTTCCCACTACATATTCAACAACCAACATAAGTTTTCTCCATTAATGAAGATTACAAATAAATATGACACAAAAGGGTTCTCGCGCATACCCCGAAAAGCTATTAATAATCACTCTCCAATTATCCATTCATAAACAATAAATAGTAAAGCTTCCTTATCCTACACGTCCTATAGTTGGTGCCCTTATCTTATCCCACTCAATCCCTTTCCTCTATCATACTCCTCCCTTGGGGCTCTGTACCTGCAAGATTAATTTGAATAATCAATTTTTAAAAATTAAGCAACAAAAGATTCATTATATTTTAAGTGATAATTACAGAAACTACCCTAAACTTGGGTAATGAGATGCTACCTAAGTAGGTACAACGTAACCCAACTCCTTGTGATTTTGTCAGTGTCTCATTATGACATGTTCATGTGAATTTTTTTCAAAAAAAAAAAAATCAAACAAGGACACATGTCACAATCGCAAGGGAGTTGAGTTGTACTCATTTGGGTAGCATCTAATTAGCCCCTAAACTTTAGCCTAATTACAAAAAAAAACTCCACTTATCATTCAAATATACAAATACCCCAAAACTTTCAAGTAGAGTACTTTAGATAAACCATTTATTCATATCTCTTAAGCACTAGCCATTTTTTATGGATATGAAATATAATTATGTGCAATTTAGTCGTAGTCATACAAAGTGTCAAGCACGATCGCCTTTAGTAATTGTGGGTAAACTTAGCGTTCATTGTACAATGTCAACATTCATAAAATAGTGTTAAGATGCGAGTTTAACTACTCTTTAACACCAAACTAAATGAAATTTCAGTCTCTTCCATATTAATTTTTCTTTCTAGCTAAAATATACTTTATTTTGTTTTAATTTTTTGTCCGAGCAAGAAATCATCGCAAAGAAATAAAATCAAAATGTGACTTTGTAGCAAAACTAGATCAAGTGCTAATCGTGTAAGCTCAAAGAGTTTGAATAATGCACCGAGATTATTCCCCATAAGCCCCAAAGAAGATGGCTTGCAAGAGTATACTTCTGCTTTCACACCCATTTTCTTTGCATCAATTGCAAGGTCTTAAGTTGTCTCTACTCTCTGAAAAGAAAAAATAAGGTAAAGGCTTAGAAGTGAAAAACAATGGGTGCATTTGGATAGGGGGATTTGGGAGGGGATTTAGGAGGGATTTGAAATCCTTAGCTAAATCCACACCCCTGTTTGGCATATAAATCCAAATCAATGGATTTCAAATCAATCTTTAAGTTTTAGTTCATTTTCAAAGGATTTCAAATCCTCCCAAAACCTAGTCATTTGAAATCCATTCTTTTTTTCCCTTTATTTTTATTCCCTTTATGCTCACTTGCATATTCACACATTTACACATATTGCACACATTTACACACGCTACACACACATTTACACACACTACATACATTACACATATTTACACACACTGCACATACTACACTTATTTACACACACTGCACACATTACACACACTTACACACACTGCACAATTTTACACACACTGCATACATTTACACACATTGCACACATTTACACACATTACACACACAACACACATTTACACACACACACACACTCACACTCACACATACTCTCCTCACATATGCATATGCATTATCATCACACACATATTCAGACATAATAAAATTATATATTTCATATTTTTATTAGTGTATAAAATTATAATTATTTACAAAATAATAAGATTATATCTTTTATTTTTATTTATTAAATATCAATTAAGAAAATAAATAGAGCTTCTAAATTTTTTTTATCAAAACTTACGATGGATTTTAAATCCTTACACAAATTCACATCATCCAAATAAGAGGTGGATTTCAAATCCCTTCAAATTTCAAATCCTCAATCCAAATGGGCCCTCGATTTTTATTGCTTCTCATGCAAGTCCCAACTCTAATTCCAGCCATCACCAGAAACCGCAATCTACACAGGCCTGGTTAATATGGCATTTTTATTTTTATTCTTTAGCATTTTCTCTGTTGAAGATATCATGAGAAACTTGAAGCTTGATCTGATGCCAAGAAGCTTGATCTGATTGTTTATATATGCATCAACATTATCTCTTAATTTGCAATCCTTGCTCAACATTAATAAATGTTCTCAGACTAGAATCCAAACTTATTAATTGACTCAAGCTTTAAATATCAAACACTAGGGCATTAATTCAACTATGACTCAACAACTATAATTTGCATTCGAAGACACCGACTTTAGGGGGAAGTTGTAAACATATAGTTAGTGATGCAGATATATCACATATCCAATCATTACTTGCGAAAGATTGACAAGCTCTTATTTGTGAAGCAATAGGAACTGCACACAAAAATAAATAGTCAACATACGAAACTTACAACAATGTTGATGATGGTGATCCCTACGATAATGGCTACACCTTTATGGGTCTATCACCAGACTTTCCATTGATTCAGACTTTTTCAAAGTGAATTTGATTTCCAATTTTTATGTTGGATAATTATTATCCAATAACCAGGTTCTCTAGCATCTCTCTCAAGCAAACATGTTGCCTTTCTGTACCAGGTTTTATCATATGCTAAGGAAGTCCAAGAACACAATCAATAAATTTACTGGGTCAAATCTTGCAAGTGTCTTGAACACGTCAAATATTTGAAGGTCTATGTCAAGGACACTATCATAGTCCTCTACATGGTACGCGATGACATTAGTCGACCATCCCTCAAGTCTAAATCTAATCAAGAAATTGCATACTTTAAATACTAGCTACCAGCAAAAATGCTTGCTATTTCTCAAATCTCAAGCACATATATCTTGCATTTTCTCAAAGTTCACGTTTCTTGAGAGGATGATATTAGAATAAATAAAACCATTAAAATTATAATCCCAATATACAACACGAGGTATCACTATGATATCAGTTGACGAAGATTAAAAGAGAAAAAGAAAAGAAAAAGAAACAAAAAGCAATGAAAAGACTATTGGACAAAATAGTTAAGGACACGATAGAGAATTATTATGTTACAAAGTAACAGTTCAAAGAACAAATATTCTTCGAGTAGGAAAAACAAATATGCAAGGACAAAACGTAAGCATTGGCGCTACCATGTGGATGTAGAGAGTCAAGGACACATTACTAGATCAAGTAGAATCGACATCAAATTTAAGGTCAAGCAAGCATTATCATAAACTGGTCAAAATATTGGAATGCTCAAAGAAGAGACTAATAAACTTTAAAAGGTGGTTTGAATGGTGACATCAAATCTGCGTTTGCTTTTTTGGTTCTCCAAGAAATTAATGAACTTCAAAGAAATATACAATAGCCAAGAACCGATCTTCGAGTATCACGACACCTAGCCCAATCCGCATCACAAAAAGCATTCAGATTGGATTGAGCTTTTGGTTGGAAAAAATATTCCTTGCCCTGGCATTTGTATCACATATCGCAAGACACGATGAGCGACTTCTAAATGCGGTACTCGTGGCTTGTCCATGAATTGACTCAAAACATTAATCGCATATGTTAAATCGGGCCGTGTAATAGTCAAGTAAATTAAGCGCCCAACAAGTCTTCGATACGAGGATGGATCACCGATGTAGTCACCATCAAACTGACTAAGAGATAAGTTCTCTCCATAGGTAATGAAATTGGTTTTGCACCAAGATATCCAACATCTTCAAGAATCTCAAGAGCATATTTTCGTTGTGAAAGAGTAATACCTTTATTAGACCGTGTGCAACCTCTATCCCAAGAAAATATTTCAACCGCCCAAGATCCTTTAATTTGAATTGATTCCTCGAAAAAGATTTCGTATCTTCAATATCTTGTAGGTTATTTCCGCTATGATGACATCATCTACATACACAAGTAGAGTAGTAAATATACCATTCCGAATCGGACGAACAAGGATTAATCAAAGATTTGATTTCTTGAAGTTGGCTTGTTTCGAGAGGTAGAGAGTTTAATAAACCATTGGCGCGAAGCTTGCTTGAGCCCGTACAATAATTTGTGAAGTTTGCAAACTCGTGTCTCCCCTTTCGTCCGAAACCAGGAGGTAAAGACATGTAAACATCTTCATCAAGGTCGCCGTGTAAGAAAGCGTTATTGACATCAAGTTGATGGAGATGCCACTTTTTAATTGAGGCCACTGCAAGAAAGAGACGAATCTGTCACAAGCTTTGCCACAGAGCAAAAGTTTCTCGGTAGTCAAGACCTTCAACTTGGTTGTACCCTTTGCGACTAGCCTGGCTTTATATCGTTCTATAGTACCATCTGGACGAAATTTCACCTTGTATACCCATTTACACCCAACCAACTTCTTTCCAGGGGTAATGGTTGTAGAGACCATGTGCCATTAGCTTTAAGAGCATCAAGTTCTTGCTTCATAGAAAGACGCCATTTAGGATCACAAACAGCTTGTGCAAAAGATGAAGGTTCTTTTTCAATTGAAAGTGAAGTGGTGAAAGCACGGTGTTTTGGAGATAATCTATCATAAGAAATAACATGAGATAACGGATAGGAAATACCTGACGCTTTAGCCAAGACCGAGTTTGATGTTGGGACTGTTCTTGAAGGAAGCGAAATACCAACATGATACTCACACAGATAACTTGGTGTTTTTGTAGTACGTGCCGATTGAGATGAAGGTATTTGTTCAACCGAAGACAAGGTGAAAGTAGATTCATCGGTACATGTAGAAATTATAGGTGGATGAATATCTTGGGAAGAGGTTTCACTAGTAGAATGAGAAGATAGTTCCCTTTGAGTGATTTGTTCAGGTGGTAACACTTCTGTATTTGAAAAATATGGAGTGCAACCATGATGAGATATTTGTTTTAAATCAGAAAAAGGGAATATATCCTCATGAAAAACGACATCACGTGAAACAAAAACTGTAATACCCGGTTTCAAATAAATTTGGGGATTAAATTAGGGCACAATTAGGGCTCGATTCGGACCGATTTTGGGGATTATTGTAAAATTCAAACCCTAATTTTCCTAAATTGGGGATAATATTTTCTGATTTTTATTCCAAAAACAAGAAGGAAAAATCTTGATAAAATGGCAATAAATCAAATACATGAAAGGAAAGAGAAATCCTCCACATATGGAAATAGATTTCAAAAAATATACTTACCTTTAATAAATGAAGCCCTTAGCCTATAAATTGACAAGCCCTTAGATTTTTCTTTCACAAACTCTCATTCAAGAATTCGAGAGGTAAGAACTTCCTCTTCTCCTCCCAAGGCCGTCGGCCACACCACCACCACCTGCGCGCCGCGCGCCGCCGCCGAGTCGGCTCCTTCCCCTAGCCATTTTCTTCCTCAAACCCCAAACCTC
The DNA here is from genome assembly GCA_016081115.2 of Rehmannia glutinosa. Lineage (NCBI taxonomy): Eukaryota > Viridiplantae > Streptophyta > Magnoliopsida > Lamiales > Orobanchaceae > Rehmannia > Rehmannia glutinosa. The sequence continues at coordinate 1,294 of JABTTQ020001069.1, read as the reverse complement.
AAAAACCCCAAAGGGAGAAAACAGAGGAAAGAAATAAAAGAAGAAGAAGAAAAAAAAAAAAAAAAAAAAAAGAAAAAAAGAGGGGGTCTGGGGACGTGAGAATGAGGGAGAAGAGAAGAGAAGAAAAAGAGAAGAGAGAGTTGAGGAGATGAACGGCAGAAAGGAAGAAAAGAAAAGAGGGAGAAAGAAAAAGAGAAAAAAAAAAAGAAAAGGAAAAAGGGAAAAGAAAAAGAGAGGGAAAAGAAAAGGAAAAAGGGAAAAAGAAAAGAAAAAAGGAAAAAGAAAAGAGAGGAAAAAGAAAAGAAGAAAAAGGGAGGAAATGGGAGATGATGGAATTAAACCCAATTCTTTAATTTCTAGCCCAAGCCAAGTTTTAATCCAACAAGCCATCTACCAAACCAATTTTTCTTAAGCCCTATTCTTTTCTTCAATTTCGAATTTCTTTTCTTTTTACCCATCTCCAACACTTTATTAATTAGAAATTTATTTTATTGTAGGAAACGAAGATTTCGACTTCTGTGCTCACACACCGTTTGATTTTTTACGAGTTCTACTTTTAAGGTGGGGATTTTTCTTTGCTTATGTCTACTTTAAATGCATTATATGATTATTTGTGTGCGGGCACGTTAAACATGAAAAGCATGGTACTTAATTGTACAAGCATGAAAAGCATGGTACTTAATTGTACAAGCATGAACAACATGGTACTTAATTGTACAAGCATGAAAAGCATAGGTGTGTGTGCATGAGTGATTATATTGTGTATTTAATTTAGACATTGCGTCCCACTGGTCATGTATGCTCATCCCATGTTTTCCAGATGAATGAAGGAGCCGAGCGTGGCAAAGGGGCGGTGGAAGTCGATTCAAGAGATTAAAGGGCCCCTTTATTTTATTTTTAATTTTTATAATATTGAAAAGCTAAGTAGTTTTGTGAATTAAATTTTTGGGACACGTTTTCATGACTATTTCCGCATTTATGGCAAGTATTATTTATTTCCCTTTAAAAATGCGTTTTCAAGCTTGGGCTTATTTTTATTTTCAAAGACTTTAATAAATTGCAAATTGTATATTTTTTTTATGTTTATGAAATTGGGATGTTACATAAGTGGTATCGAGCTGGGTCTATCTTTCCTGTAGACTTGCTAAATGATTTTCAAAAAAAAAAAAAAAAAAAAAAAAAAGTACATGGGTCTTGAAAGAATGATTATTTTTTTAAAAATAAAAACAAGAAAGAAGTCGACTATCCACCACCTCATGTCGCGCTACTCACCAAGAGAAAAAGGTATTATCAA